>JAODAL010009364.1:0-111296 GCA_025379985.1 Phyllomedusa bahiana
TTCGCACGACTTTTTTTTTGCTGCGCATCGGGCATTTACCTGAGTGTTAATAGATGACGGACGCCAGCCTGGGCTCTCACCGCACCCACTGTAACTCCGGCCCTGGGTCATGCTGTGGCACGGGACAGTTCTAGTCAATGTCCAGTTCAACTAAAATGGTGGTTGAAAGACTCCTTTTTCCGGCACTTTGTAATCTGGGGGTCAGACGGGTTTAATGGTCATACTGTGGCCCAGGACAGGGACAGTATATGTCCAGTTCAACTAAAATGGTGGTTGAAAGACTCCTTTTTCGGGCCCACTTTTAAACTGTGGGTCAGACAGGTTTAATGGTCATTCTGCGGTACAGGACAGATATATTAGTGTCCAGTTCAACAAAAATGGTGGTTGAAAGACTCCTTTTTGCTGCATTTTTAAATCTGGGGGTCATGCAGGTTTCGGGCTCATGCTGCGTTCCAGGACAGGGATATTCAATGTCCAGTTCAAGTAAACATGATGGTTCAAATCATACTGCCTTCTGGCACTTTTTAATTTGTGGGTGATGAGGTTTAAGGGTCATGCTGTGGTACAAGCAGGGATAGTAAATGGTCTGTGACTTTTTTTCTGTGACTTTTATAACCTAAAGTGTGTTGCCTAAGATGTAGACGTATCCATTTGACTGTTGTGGGATGTTAATTTTAAAGCTTCTCCAGCCTTTGGGTTTGGGGTTGTAATAATGAAGGTGTTGTTGCTCTCCCATAGACTTTAATGGTAATCGCTCATAATCGATGTCACTATCGAAAAACCTTATCGATAGCGGCCGGCTATCGACTATCGATCGATCTCGATACCCAAACCCACGAAAACTTCCTGGCTTCTGAAGTGATTCAGCAATCAATTCAATTTTTTCATTTTTCCTCCAAATCCTTCTCAGTGATTAGGGACAGACTCCCCTGGAGATCAAATGTTTGCGACCCCATAGTGACTCCAGCCCCAGAAAATTTTAAGCCTCAAACTGTGCAATTTGTGTCCAGCCCTGGAGCCCTTTTTGACACTACTTAACCTCACAGAATCACCTTTTTCAAAATCGTTTTTTTTAGAGAAATTTGAAACTCTCCTGATTGCCCCTAACGGTGAGAGACAGTGCTGCCGTCAGCCATCTGTTAACACGGAGGTCCAGCTGCCAGGACCAGACTTACAGTGGGTGCGGTGAGAGCCCAGGCTAGCGTCTGTAATCTATTAACAGGGGTCCAGCTGCCAGGGCCGGGACTTACAGTGGGTGCGGTGTGAGAGCCCAGGCTAGCGTTCTGTCATCTATTAACACGCAGGTTCAGCTGCCAGGGCCAGAGTTACAGTGGGTGCGGTGAGAGCCTGGCGTCCGTCATCTATTAACAGGGGTAAAAATCCCCTTATGCGCAGCAAGGGAAAACAGTCGTGCTGAAGCAAAGTGCGGAGCGGAGGTGTGAGGTAAGACCTCCAGCCTTCCTCAGTACACAGTCAAGACCTGGGTAGCGGCTTGCCCCCCCGTATGAGTGCGGACCAATTGAGCTTCACTTGGGAAAAATACTAGTGGTTAACGCTCCTGTTCCCCCCAGGTGCCTTTTTCTTGGCATTCTTTTTTCATTTTACTCAACGTGATGGGAAATTGTCTCTGTTCTTTGATCTTGTCTGCTCCATACTCCATGTCCTCTAAATAACCTACATCGGGGTCAAGTTTTTTTACCTCCCTTGTACAATTCAGAGGAATTTTTTACAGCTATTTTGTACATGCAAGTTTTTTAGTAGTTTAATTCTAGAAACACATTTTTAAAATAGGAATGGAACCCCACCATGTCTTGTTTCTCTTTTTTAATTGTATTAAATGGGTTTGTCTAAATACAGGGATGAGCTATGTTAAAGATCTTGCAAAAACAAGTCATTTTGCAATATGTTCCATTACATTGTCATTCCTATTCCGGGTTTTTTGGGCAGCACCATCACCCTTGAGCCACTTTTGACAATTGTGAAGAACAAATGTCTGTTAGAAACAATTTTTTTTTTAGAATCGGACCTATAGTATAGCTGCAATGTTCACAGCAAAATGCCCCCAAAATTCAAAACATGACCTTGACCCACTTTTGACAATTGTGAAGAACAAATGTCTGTTAGAAACAACATATTTTTTATCATAGGACCTGTAGTATAGCTGCATGTCACAGCAATATGCCCCCAAATATTCAAGACATGACCCTTTGGGGCCCTTTTGAAATTTGTGAAGAACAAATGTCTGTTGAAACAACATTTTTTTTAATAATAGGACCTGTAGTATAGCTGCATGTCACAGCAAATTGCCCCAAAAATTCAAAACATGACCTTGAGCCACTTTTGACAATTTGTGAAAAAACAAAATGTCTGTTAGAAAAAAATTTTTTTATAATAGGACCTGTAGTATATGCTGATGTCACAGCAAAATGCCCCAAAAAATTTTCAAACATGGCCCTTGAGCCACTTTTGACAATTGTGAAGAACAAATGTCTGTTAGAAACAAAAATTTTTTTTATAATAAGACCTGTAGTATTGCTGCATTTAAAAGCAGCAATGACCCAAAAAATTTTTAAAAATGACTTCTCAGCCACTGAAATTAAAAAATTTTTAAAGATTTGAAGGGAAAAAGAAAGAAATGCCCAAAAATTTAAAAGCCCACCATTTCTGAAAATCCAAAGCAACCAAAATGGATTTTTGGGGTATCTCACAGCAAACATGACCCCGAAAAATTATAAATGTGACTTTCTCAGCCACTATTAAAAAATTGTGATGGAGAAATGCCACTTAGAAGCCACATTTCTGTTCCAAAGGACCATAATTTAAGCTGTATTCACAGAAACAAGGGACCTCAAAAAACCAAATTGACAATGCGAAAACTTCTAAAGATAAAGGGATTAAATGGAATACGGTGTTTTTCATGAAAACCTTGCTGTCTTTTTCAGTCTCCTCACAGCAAAACCAGCCAAAAGAACTGTTGGGAAACCGAGAAAAAATTTGCAGTAAGAAATGTTCATTTTAAAAAAAAAGTTTTTCAAGAGGACCATTTCTGTTTGAAGAGGAATGTGAAGTAGACCGGCAACTAAATCGGTGAACCCCCGGCAATTGGGACCAAAACATCAATCAGAGATCCATGCCTGATTCATCTTGATGAAAGTCAAACGATCCACAGTATCTGTGGAAAGCCGGATGCGTTTGTCTGTAATGACTCCTCCAGCTGTGCAGAAGGTCCGCTCAGATATGACGCTGGCTGCTGGGCAGGACAACACCTCTATGGCGTGGCGAGCGGCTGGGGCCATTCGTCCATTTTGGTTTACCCAGAAGTCTATTGGGTCCGGAACACATACAAAAACATTGGTGTGAGATGCAGTTATTCGTGCACCATGATCTTAAGTGGTCTCTGTGTTGTTGGATGTGTGCCCTCATTGAAATGCGTTGGTGAGGTGGTAAAAAAAAGATTGCCAGTGGTCACCCATTGGGCTTCTGCCACCTTGCCTGTTCTGCTGCTGCTGCCGCTACAGGCTACTTGGCACTTTTACTGCTCTCAATCGCTGATGTTGTTCAAACCGTGACATTAGAAGAACGTGAAGCAGACAAAACAGATGTCTCCGTTGATAAATCAGCAAGGTCTCCATTTCCTGCATTTTACTCTCTATGTGGTGGGTGGAAGGAAAGTGCTGAGTTTTGTTTTTTTACCGGGGATCCAGGAGGGTGCCACCCAGTAACTGTTTTTAAATTTTGATGGCCTTAAACGAGGATCAGGGTTGAAGGAAATGGAGCATCGAAGCAACTCATGTGAGAGATGGAGCCTTGATTTCCCAAGCCTCTGGGTCGAGGGGTACTAGAAAAACTGATCTTCCTATTTTCCCTCCTCCGCCTCAAATCGCGCCAACCTCTTTCCAAGGCGGGGAAACGTCGGTAACGTCGGTGTCTAGGAATACCTCCTCCTCCTCCGCTTCCTCCGGCACAGTTTCAATACAGCCCTGACTTGCCTCACATGATGCACCCTGAGAGCTGATGCGCCGCCTTGCACTAGCCCTGGACCATGAACCACTGCCTAATGAAGACCGTTAAAATTGAGAACTGTCGGGCCTTGGGGATTCGACGGAGAGTAAAAGGCTCCAGGGTCCGCATCTGTGTCCGTCTCCTCCTCCGCCCCTGCGGGACCTGATGTTTCAGAGTGTCCAACGATCGTTCCAAAACAAGAATCACCACAATGGTCATGTGAAAAGGGGCATTGTCCGCACTGACCATTTTGGTGGCTTTTCAAAACTGGCAAGGATGGTGCAGAGCTCTTTCACCTGCCTCCACTCTCGGTGGCTCAACAACCCCCAGGTCCGCACCGCTGTTGTCAGGCCATGTGTCACTTCGGGATTGCGTAATGGCATTGCGCTGCTGCCACAATCGCTGAAAATGTTTGGAGGGTGGAATTCCAGCGTGTTGCCACGTCAACAATGAGACGGTTGCGGGAGGACGAGCTGACGCTGCAACGCAGCCAGGCGGGGCGAAGCAGGGTGCGAACGGCGGAAGTGCGCCTCAGACCTCGAGCCTTCCTCAGCAGGCAGTCCAGACCCGGGTAGGGTCTTTAGAAATTTCTGGACGACGAAGTTCATGACATGTGCCAGGCAAGGGATGTGCTCCAGCCTACGGATCTTAAGGGCGGGCAGCAGATTTCGCCCGTTATCGCACACCACCTTGCCTGGCACAAGGTTCTTGTCACTCAGCCACGCTCAGTCTTTTGCGGAGAGCCATCCCACAGCTCCTGACCTGTGTGTGGACGGTCTCCAAGACATATTAATTTCAACACGGCCTGGTTTCTCTGGGCACGTGATGCCACCAGAGGACCTTGGGGGAAAGAGCCCTGCACCATCCCTGCGGTTTTGAAGAGCGTGCGCCGAGCCCGAGTACCACCAGCACCACCAGAGACATCCACCCAGCTCACCCAGTAGCTTTTCACAGAGATTTTAGGGTGTTGGCCGTGCTTACTAGGTCCATGTGTCGGTAGTCAGATGGACTTTTCCGGCCACAGATGCAGACAACGCGCTTAAAATTTTAGATGACACGTGGCTGGACAGGGCAGGGACGGCTTTTCTGGCAAAGAAATGCCTGCTCGGCATCTGGTATTGGGGGCAGGCAAGGGCCATGAGTGGCGAACCCCTCTGTGTCCACCAGACAGAAAGGCAACTTTCCAAGCCCAAAAGCCTAGCAATGCGACATTCCCGGCTTTTGGCTTTGGGATGGTTTGGGTTTAAAAATGTTTCTTCTGCTCCCCAAAACCCGGAAGACAGAAGGCTGGCTGCTAGACTGGCCGCTGTAGGCATGCAGGTCGTCAAACTGGCGGAAGGAGAAGGGGTAGGATGGGTCTCTGGTGGTGCTGGTTGTACTCGGGCGACTGTGGAGGCTGAAGCGGAGGCTTTATCCCTGTTCATGACTCTGAGAGGGCATGAGCAGCTGAGGAATGCTTGGTGGTGGCGGGAGGCGGAGACAGAGGGGTGCGACAATGGTTGGAAGCCCGGCGTCGGTCTGGCCTTTTTTGGCCAAGTGTTACCTCCATTTCAACTCATGCATTCGCTGCTATTGGGCTAGACATGTTGGTGGTGGTTAAACACCCTTTAAAATTCTTGCCTCTATTATGCGTTTACGGCAAAGGCGGCATATGACATCGCTGGGTGAATCAGAGGCTTTCTCAAAGAAGGCCCAGGCTTGAGAGGTCCTGGACCTTTTTGACGGCGATAAAGCGAGAGCGGGGTTTCCGCTGACCATGGCTGGCGGAATCATACACGGACTTCTGCGACCGCCCTCTCCTTTTTGAGGCGGGGACCCTTACTGACACTACCCCATGGTTTTTTCCTCCTCCCAGTGATGAAGCGCTCGCAAGCAAATTCTGCTGAAAAGACCTCGTTGGATCCGCAATGTCATTTTCATCAACACAGGTGGGCTTGGTCGTCCTGACATTCTGCATCCAGGAGCTGCGGGCTACAAGCAAGAGGGACTGCAAGGCATTGCCGGGCCCCCCGGGTTTTTTGCCCATTGACCGGCTTCCTTCTCCTCCTCTGATGGCATCAGTAATGGGCGTCGGGCCAGGGCAAATCATCATCTTTGGCCTCTTGATCTTTTAACATGCCTTCGACCCCAACCGCAAATTTTTTCATCAAAGAGGTCTTCAGAAATGGATTATCCACAGTGTTGGGTACCCCGAGTTGACATTTGAGCTGTTCATGTTGGACGGATGCTGATGATTTCTGTGAGACTTTGTGGCCGTGACTGGGAGGACGAGGGGGTAAGATGCTGGATGCAGGTTGCATTAACCACTGAAGGACAGATTGGTGACGCTGTTCGTTACTGAGGGTTCACAGGTCCCTGACCCAGCGATGACAGGCCCGACGGTCCTGCAACTGACGATTCCTGGCATGTGTGTTGTTCGACAAACACTGGAAGGGAGCACCTTCTCTTGTACCTCTACCTCCATGTCCACCCCCCTCTTTGCTGGCTTACCACCTGCATTTCGCTCCATTTCAGAAAGATAAAAATTTTAGAGGGTATGGAAGAGTTTTGGAACGTCTCTTATTAAAAGACGTCAAATCAAAGATATTCTCAAATCCCTCAAATCAAAACTAAATTGCTGTATTGAAATTTAAGTGCAAGGTGCCTCTATCAACAAAGCTGGACTGACCAAAAGTGAAAAAAACACGTATCTGAAATGTATACGGATAATAAACGGTATTTTTTTGCACCTAAAAAATACACCCGCGTGACGACAAAAATTTTGTATTGAAATTTAAGTGCAAGGTGCCTCTATCAACAAAGCTGGACTGACCAAATGGAAAAAACACGTATCTGAATATGGTATAAAAGGTAAATAAATAAATGGTAGTTTTTAGCAAACCTAAAAAACACCTGGCGGTTTGATGACCAAAAATTAACTGGTTTTTTATAAAATTTTAAATGCCAGGTGCCTTATCAACAAATCTGGACTGACCAAAAGTGAAAAAACACGTATCTGAAATGTATACGGATAATAAATGGTATTTTTAGCACCTAAAAATACACCTGCGGTGATGACAAAATTACTGTATTATAATTTAAGTGCCAGGTGCCTCTATCAACAAAGCTGGACTGACCAAAAGTGAAAAAACACGTATCTGAAATGTATACATATAATTAAACGGTATTTTTTGCACCTAAAAATACACCTGCGGTGACGACAAAATTATTGTATTGAACTTTAAGTGCAAGTTGCCTCTATCAAAAAAGCTGGACTGGGCAAAAGTGAAAAAACACCGATCTGAAATGTTTTACAGATAATAAAAGTGGAGTTTTGCACCTAACAAATAGACCTGCAGTGCTAGAAAAAGATCTTTATCCTAATATAAGTTCAGGCTGGCCAACATACAAGTAATATTTCAGCAGAAAACTGTTAATAAAAAGCCATTGCAATGCCATGTCTAAACTAAATCTCGGCTGCACTATATCCACTATCCTTTAAAGAGCTTGTCAGTAAAACGCCCCCCCCCTGCTCCCTCCGTGACTTTACAGGGCTAGATGCTCCTTTAAAATTCTCAGCCTAACTACCTAAAATCAGCAAATCTCTAATCTACCTAAGTTCTAATGTTCACATCTAAAAGTATAGCTGTCTCTGTGAACAAATAGAACAACTTTGCTGAGCTGTTTGCTGAGCTGTGTGGACAGAGGCAGAGCGCACGTCCTACTCCTATGAGACGCTGACACACCCCTGAGGCAGAAAAAGGAAGGGCTGTTCTATGTAAAACGAGGTCATGTGATTTTTCCAGCCAATCACAACCATACACATCCCAGTCATGACGCACACACACAGCTCACCCTGTCTATTTCTCTAAGCTTTATTTGGGTTTGGGCCCCCAAATGATAGGAAGCGCTGAAAATGGCGCAATATTAATAGATTATGCACAGATTTTAACCTAAATTATCGCGTGATCTAAAAAATCCGATCAACATAAAAACCGTGCCGATTTCAACTTTGTCGATAATAATCCCTCAACACTAGTAATTAACGTTCGGTTATGAATTATGCTACAGGTAAAATTGCTTCTTTGGCGGTGAAAAAGAACGTTTGTTTTAGTGACCACAACAGCAGAACAACACTTAATTAACCCCTGGATGTAAATTGCGCAAAAGAAATGAGCAACCAAAAATTACCAGCTTTGTAGCATATTAAAATTGCGTGTATTGTACGGTACAGAAAAACATAATCACTTGTAATTAACCTTCGGTTATGAATTATGCTACAGGCAAAATTGCTTATTTGGCGGTGAAAAAGAACGCTTCTTTTAGTGACCACAACAGCAGAACAACGCTTAATTAACCCTTGGATGTAAATTGCACCAAAGAAATATGCTGCCAACAATTACCAGCTTTGTAGCGTATTAACATGGCATGTATTTTACGGTACACAACAACAGAAAACCGTGTAATTAACCTTCGGTTATGAATTATGCTACAGGCAAAATTTCTTCTTTGGCGGTGAAAAAGAACGTTTCTTTTAGTGACCCACCAACAGCAACAACGCTTAATTAACCCCTGGATCTAAATTGCGCAAAAGAAATTAGCAACCAAAAATATAGTGGTATTTGGATTGTAAAAACGCTGTTTCTTTAAATGAATACAACAGGAACAGGCTTAGATAACCCATGGATATTCAATAAGCTGAAGAACTGAACAGATAGCATTAAAATGTATATGTAGCTGCATTGGACGCACACTGACTTCAGTTCCAATACCCCACAAAATCAGAATTAGAACGTATAAGAAACAGACAAGCTGCGACACCCCCCCAAAAATCTGTATAAAAGTGAGTTTTTTAGTATGAGATATCATAAGCAGCCGTGGCAGCACCTTCCCTACTCAGTACAGTGAGATCGGTATGAGCTCCCAGCGTCGCGCCCAGACTTATATAATGCGGTGACGTCACAGAATCCCGCCGGTCTCTGATTGGCTTCATCTCTGCACATGTCATGTAGGCTACGCCCTTCTACCTCCCAGACGTCTTTGCCCCATGTAACGCCTTGTGCTCGCAGCCATTTTATCAATTAAAAACACACTTCGTTCCCGTGAATTACCCCAAACTTCGACTTCGTTCAGAATCGAAGTTTTCCTGAAATTATAAACGAATTCCACTTCGTTAGAATCAATTCGCCCATCTCTATTTGTGATCTGTATTTCTGATCTGGAACTGTGACCATAGTATAAATATTTTAACCCTTTCCTGTCTATTTACGGTAGATAGGCCGCTAATAGTCTTTTGCATTGCATTCGGGAGAGCTAGTTTTATCTGATCTAAATTTTGCTGGTGCTGGTGGGAAAATCTTACAGGCCTTTTTCCAGATTAGAAAAAGGAATTATACCATTCAGCGATTGTGTGGAAAATTGCTTGATTGGATAAGTAATTTTACCACCATCACTGGCAAATATTAGAATCGGGCTGTACTGACCATACCAAATCTGAAGTGCTACATAAAAATCTGTATGTTTATAGCATTTTTCTGGTGTAGGCTAATAACCTTATCCCCCACTATCTGCAAATGATTGGAAATGGAGCTAGCTCCAATCTCATTTTAATCGAACCAAGGGCGCTCTAAAATAAATAATAATAATAATAATAATAATAATAATTAATTAAAATAATAATAAATATAATAATGCCACAGTCATTACTGGCTGTCCACTATCTGCACCCCTGCTGCTTGACCATGCAATGCTAACAGTTAGTACAAGCAAGAAAGCATAATTGCTTCTGGGTCTGTTTTGTAAAAAAGCCTACTTTGGCAGTTTTTCTTAACAGACTGAAAAACTATGGCGACATGTTTGAAGATCGGCGCGTCGGAGCGCCCGTTTTCACGTTATTTTTAGGGTAAGCTGCGCCTCATTTATGTCGGCGCCCGAGGAGGTGCGCTCATACATGCGGTGTAAAGTTCCCTGCCAGTGTGTGAGGCGCATTGCGGAACTTAGGCGCAGAAGGAAAGCGCCTAACATGTATTAAGTTTAGAGCCAGGCTGAAAATCAGCAAAAAAGCATTAAAGATGTTAGTGAATA
This sequence comes from Phyllomedusa bahiana, assembly GCA_025379985.1. Classification (NCBI taxonomy): domain Eukaryota; kingdom Metazoa; phylum Chordata; class Amphibia; order Anura; family Hylidae; genus Phyllomedusa; species Phyllomedusa bahiana. The sequence goes on from JAODAL010009364.1 coordinate 10,066, forward strand.
GCAAAAAAAGTTCAAATGAATGAATGAATAAAGTGAAAAATCAAAGTTGAATAAAATACATTGCAATGTATAGAAAAAGTTGATCATTTAAAATAAAAGCAAATATATATGAGATTTCAAAAGAAAGAATTAATAGCTAGAACTGGTCTTAAAAAAAGGGAGAGAATGGAACTAATTTTACATTAAATAAGCCAATGCAGATGTTGTCCAGATGTTATTTTCATCTATTTTTTAATAAAAAATGAAGATGTATTTGTTCTTCTTTCACATTTTATTCTATTTTGGATGTACAGAAAGAGGCAGCACAGCACAGGTCTGGCTGGGACCTGTGATTCTCCAAGCAGGATTTCTATGTTCCCAGGCTTAGTTCTGGATGTATTTACAGACATATTTACATCCGTAAAAACATCACCAACTGAGCCTAAAATAATTAATAAGTAGCTTAGACTGGCTACCAATGGGAAATCCGGACGTATTTATGTCCGTATTTACGACCGTAAATACGTCCGGATTTCCCATTGGTAGCTATTCTAAGCCACTTGTTCATTATTTTAGGCTCAGTTGGTGATGTAATTTACAGACGTAAATACGTCTGTAAATATGTCCAGAACTAAGCCCTGGGAACATAGAGATCCTGCTTGGAAAACCACAGGTCCCAGCCAGACCTGTGCTGTGCTGCCTTTTGTTGTACATATTGAATTGCATAAAAGTGGAAAGCAGCCCAAATAAAATCTTAAAAATTCTTGGTATGCAAAATGTTTAATAAAACATCTGGACAACATCATCAGTGGCTTATTTGATGTTAAATTTGTGTAATTGTCACGAACTTAGGAATACTTTTTATAGTGGAGAATTTTTTCTTAGGAGAGAAAATATATATATATATATTATATATATATATATATTTATATATAGTCATTACTGTTATTGGATACAATTTACTTACTGCATTGCTTTCATTGTTAGATCACTTTGAAATGTCTTTTTATTAATCACTTAATTTAAATGACCAATCCATTTTATTTTTGTATTGTTGTAAGGCTCTTTTCCCCCAGGATTCTTTCAAGGAGAATTTGTGGCCGCAAATCCGTCCATAATTACATTGCAAATACATCCCACACTTTGTGACACGTATTTGCAATGTAATTCCGGACGTATTTGCCGCCACAAATTCTCCCTGAAATAATCCTGGGGAACAGAGCCTTTCAACACTACAAGAATAAAATGGATTGGTCATTTAAATGAAGTACTTAATAAAAAGACATATCCAAGTGCTCTAGCAATGAAAGCAATGCATTAGTAAATTGTATCCAATAACAGTAATGACAATATACTGTATATATATTCTCTCCTAAGAAAAAATTCTCCACTATAAAAAGTATTCCAAAGTATCTGACAATTACACTAATTTAACATCAAATAAGCCACTGATGATGTTGTCCAGATGTTTTATTACATGTTTTCCTTAACAACACTTTTATATGTATTTGGGCTGCTTTCCACTTTAATGCAATTCAGTAGATACAACAAAAGGCAGTGCAGCACAGGTCTTGTTGGGACCTGTGGTTCTCCAAGCAGGATTTCTTGCTTTATTAGTTATTCTTCTTGACAAATCATTGAACGAGTGTACTGCTGTCAGTTTTAGAACTTCGAGCACAAATTTTTAAAAAATTCCACGCTCCACTTCGACTTCTCCGCTCAGATAGACCACATTAAACTAGGTCTGCCTTTCTGAGCTGTAAAGTGCTGGAATGCGCCTCACTTTGCTGACCCGCAATCATGCATGCCTCGGAGTTTTCGAATTTGCTGCATCCCGCTCCAGAACACCCACAGCGCGCCCACTGCACGCCCCTTTATGTTAGGCGCAAACCGAAAGTGGGGGAAGGTGCGCTTAACACCCGCATCCCTGCGTCCACAGTGGATTCGGGCACGGTTTAGCGCATTATAAACGCCGAAATCAGGCGCAATTCTCGATCACACATGTGACCCCTAGTGTCAAAAGAAAAAAAAGGGAAAATAAATGCATACAGTGAACACAGCTAGAGAGAAGCTTAGCTCGGTCATAATAACAAGAAGTTCTTTTTCAGACTATATGAAGTAGTCATCTTTTCCAAGAACTGAAATCTCCAAGAATGAATTAATTTTATCAATCTAGAGTTAAGATGGACCGCAACTCTCAAAAGTCTGTTGTGGGCTGATAAAATGTATAAATGTAATGATATTGCCATTATCATGGCATCATTCTGGCATGTCTTAAGGCAATTGAGAATGCAATTGGACTGTATAACGCTATAATGCTAAATACCAATGCACCTGATTTGGAGCCAGATTTGGCTTGTGAGGTAATAATAATTATAATTTCTATTTATATAGTGCCAACATATTCCACAGCACTTTACACTTTAGAGGGTATAATTACAGACAAAAAGACAGACATTACACAATAAAAGCTGCTTACAGATGAGACACGGGGTGTGAGGGCCCTGCATTTTCAGTTTCGTTTTCAGCGGCTTTCTGCAATTTTGGCGGCCATCCAATCACCTTTCAGCACTTTTGGCACCCATCAGCCATCAGTGCAGAGCACAGAAAAGTGTTAAAACGTCATCACTGAGGTGTAGGGCTCTCATTGGCTGCTAAAATCACAGGACAATGTTATATATATTTCACTACATTACCTTGTGAATGCCATTTTCAGCTCACTCTCTGTACTATACAGACTGCTCTTAGTTAGTTAGATAGCATTTTCCTCTCCATAGACATCAATAGTTAGGGAGTTTGGTATTGCTGGCTGCATCTTTACCACACCCAGAAGCTGTTATTTGGTGACATTTGCAGGCTCACATAATGCCTAACTGTCATGAACATGGATATACATTTTACAGAGTGCTTAGATTTGCTAAAATCATACTCAGTGCCCAAAAGTTCAGTTTTTGCAGTTTTGGGGGTTCAGCAATTGTATAACACACCGTATCCAAATCTCCTATGTGTCAAAGAGGCTTTTGGGACCCCTCAGGATACAATGCCCCATAGCAGCTGCTACCGCTGCACCTCCTATAGCTACGCCCCTGCTTCCAAGCTGTGCTCATCTTTTCAGTTAGCCATTGAAAGGAATTAAAGGGGATTTGCCAGGACACCAGTTACTTACCTCTTATCAGCACGGGAGTAGAATATAAACAAATCATGCTGAGTCATGAAGGCTGAAGGGGAGAGAGGGAGGGGGTGAGCAAGGAGTGAGGAATAAGGGAGCATCTCAAAACTTAACTGAAATAATAACAGTACAACAGTGGATTCTCAATACAGCAAGACACAGCCTCATAGACTGCACTTTCTTCCCTGTCCCTTAAAAGCTCATTCATTTTCCCTGTCATCAGATAAGAAGTGTTTCACGCAAGCGTGGCCTGTCAGATCCTCTGGTCCCTCTGGTCGTGTATAGTGGAAGCTTTCAGGTAACTAAGGGGGATTGAGAAATGATGTAGCTCTCAGAGTCTATACTTTTTGTAATCACATATATTTAGAAAAGTGATTAAATACCCATTTTGGAGGTTCCCACGTTAACATTACATGGTGGCAAAACCCCTTTAAGTATTTTAGCCTCTCAGTTTTTTTCTGTCACTCTTAGAGCCAAATTTTCTTCACTAAGTTGTTCCACATATCCAGTTTACTTTTATGGATGGTAATTACAACTTCTCCTCACCTGTATAAGTATAAAAATTATCCAGAACATCTACTCCCATTGACTTTAATGGGGTTTGAGTTTTACTTTGAAGAGAACATCGAACCGAACACACTAAAGTTCGAGGCTCTTATCGAAGTAGAACTTTTTACTGCTCGCTCATCTCTAGTGAGAAATGTTAAGTTTACAATGGTCCAGCCAGGTTTTACAAATATGGGGTGACTTACATAATATTGGGTGAACCTGCCACCCTGACAGTACATCTATATACAGATAAGTGCTCGTGGATACCCTAGTGTACGGAGTGACAGAAGTGGATGTGATAAAAGGTAGGGGTTAGTTATTAGGGATCTTGGTAGGCCTGCCTAAGTAGATGGATTTAGGTATTAGGGTAACCTAAAACTATGAACATTAGGATTGTGCTTGATGGTACATGGTAGGATGTTAGGATAATGGTACATGGTAGAGTACTGGTGCAGCACGTGTGAAATCTTGAAGACAGGCATGGGAGGTTCAGATGATTGTGGTCTGCAATTTGATATCAGCAGCAGAACGGAGTCAGAGATGAGGCAGGAGATGAAGAGTTTGTGCTGTGGAGAGCTTTATGGATGAGAGTAATTAGCTTATGTTGTATCCTGTACTGAATGGGCAACCAGTGCAGTGACTGACACAGGATAGAGGTATCAGTATAGCGGCTGGAAAGAAAGATGAGCCTGGCTGCTGCGTTCAGGACAGATTTTTAGAGGGGAGGGTTTGCAGAGAGGGAGACCAATAAGCAAAGAGTTACAGTAGTCAGGACGAGAAAGAATAAGAGATACAATGAGAGATTGAGTTGTTTCCACAGTGAGAAACGAACAGATTCTGGAGATGTTCTTGAGGTGCAGGTGAGGAAAGCAGGCAAAGGATTGGATACAGGGAGTGAAGGACAGATCAGAATCTAGTATAACCCCAAGATAGTGGGTCTGTTTCCTAGGAGTTATGGTGGTACCACACCCTGAAACAGAAATAGCAGATGGGGATAGGTTAGTAGATGACGGAAAGACAAGAAGTTTAGTTTTAGTAAATTTAAGTTTAAGATAGACAATGGACATTATGGCAGACACAGTGGACAGTCACTGCTGTCTTGTAGCAGGGCAGGAGTGATGTCTCGGGGAGAGGTGTATAATTGAGTGTCATCAGTGTAGAGATGGTACTGAATCCATATTGCTGATGGTTGTCAAATGGAGGTCATGAGAGATTGAAATAGATAGTGTAAAGGACCAATAACTGATCCCTGAGGAACCCCAACATTAAGAGGGAGAGGAGAAGAAGTAGAACCTGCAAATGAGACACTATAGGAGCAATCAAAGGTAGGATGAGAACCAAGAGGAGAGTGGTGTCCTTGATGTCAATGGTACTGAGTGAGTAGTGTGGAGCGATTAAGTTGGCTATGACATCGGGTCGATGGTCGATGTCGGCCATCAACGACAAGCTATTCGATGGTCGCTGATAGCTGATCGCCGATGACCATTAAAGTATATGGGGAGAGCAAACAACACCTTAATTATTACACCCAAACAGGGTGGAGAAGCTGGAATTAAAATCCACAAACAGTCAAGATGGAATACGTGCTACATCTTAGGCAAACACAATTTAGGTTATATCAGTCACAGAAAAATAAATTCAAGGCGACCATTCATCTATCCTGTCTTGTACCACTGCATGACATTTAAACTGCATTCACCACAAATTAAAAGTGCCAGAAGGCGAGTATTATTTGAACCATTCATTTTACTTGAACTGGCATCTGACTATCCTGTCCGGAACACAGAATGAGCCCTAACCTGCATGACCCCCAGTTTAAAAAGTGCCGGAAAAAAGAAGTCTTTTCAACCACATTATGTTTCACTGGACACTAACTATCCCTTGTCCTGAGCCACTGCATGAGCCCCAAACCCTGCATGACCCAGATTAAAATGTGCTGGAAAAAGGAGTCTTTCAAGCACCATTTTAGTTTCATGGACATTGACATTTACCTGTCCTGGGCACAGTATGAAGCCCAAACCTGCATGGTACCCCCAGATTAAAGTGCGGAAAAAAAAAAAGGAGTCTTTCAACGAGCTTTTTAGTTTCACTGGAAATTGACTATACCTGTCCATGGGCCAAAGCATGAGCCCCAAACCTGCATGACCCCAGATATTAAAAAGTGCCGGAAAAGGATAGTCTTTGATCCACCATTTTAGTTTCAACGGCATTGAATATACCAGCCTGGGCCACAGCTTTCGAGCCCCAAACCTGCATGACCCCAGATTAAAAAGTGCCGGAAAAAAGGAGTCTTTCGCCACCATTTACTATCACTGACATATACTGTCCCTGTCTGGGTAGCGCTTGCCCCCTCCGTATGAGTGAGGACAATTGAGCTTTACTTGGAAATACTGGTGGTTTAACCTCCTGTTCAACTGGTGCCCTTTTTTATTGGCATTCTTTTTTTCATTTTACTCACGTGCTGGAGGAAATTATCTTGTACTTTGTTCTCTGTCGTGCTCCATACTCCATGTCCTTCTGTAATTTCCTACATACTGGTCATGTTTTTCATGTACCTCCTTTGTACAAATCAGTGGTATTTTTTTTAAAGCTATTTTGTACATGCAAGTTTTTTTAGTAGTTTAATTTCTAGAAAACACATTTTTAATATTGGATGGATCTTCCCACCATGTATTTCGTTTCTATTTTTTTAAATTGTATTAAATGGGTTTGTTCAATACAGGGATTGATAGCTATGTAAAGTTCTTCGCAAAACAAGTAATTTTTGCAATATGTGTCCATTACAGTGTCCTACCTTATTATGTTTTCTGACTGCACCTTTCCTGGAGCCACTCTTGACAATTGTGAAGACAATTGTCTGTTAGAAGAAACAACATTTTTTACAATAGGAACCTGTAGTCTAGCTGCATGTACACAGCAATTGCCCCCAAAAAATTCAAGCATGACCCTTGAGCCATTTTGGACAAATTTGTGCAAGAACGTTTGTCTGTTTTGAAACAACATTTTTTTTTTTATAATAGGGACAGTTGTTAAGTATTAGATGCATATTCACAGCAAAATGCCCCCAAAAATTTCAAGCATGCCCTTGAGCCACTTTGGACATTTGTGAAGAACAAAATGTCTGTTAGATAGAAACAAATTCTTTTTAGAATAGGACCTGTTTTGTATTGCTGCATTTCAAAGCAGCGATGACCCAAAAAATTATAAATATGACTTGCTACAGCACTGTTTAAAAATTGTGAGGGAGAAATGCCAATTAGAAGCCACAATTCTGTTCCAAATGGACCATGAATTATTGGTGTCATTCTAACGCAACATGACCCAAAAAATTTTAAATATGACTCTAAGCCTATTAAAAAATTGTTGATGGAGAAAAGCCACTTTAGAAGCCACCATTTCTGTTCCAAAGGACCATATTTATTAGCTGTTATATCACAGAAACAGACCTCAAAACCATTGGCACAATGCGAAAACGTCTAAGTTTAAAGTGAGTAAATGGAAATACGGTGTTGTCATGAAACCTTGCTGTCTTTTCACTTCTCATCACAGCATAACCAGCTAAATGAAAAACTGTTGGGGAAAGAGAATAAAATTGCAGTAAGAAATAATCATTTAAAAAAAAAAGGTTTCAAGGAGGACATTTCTGTTTGAAGAGAATGCTGAAGTAGACGGCAACTATCGGTGACCTCGGCAATTGGGTGGTCACAACTTCATCTGAGATTCCATGCCTGATTTCATCTTGGATGAAAGTCAAAGATCCAAATTATCTTGGAATGCCGGATGCGTTTGTCTGTATTGATCCCTACCACTGTGATGATGGTCGCATCAGATATGACGTGGGATGCTGGAAGGACAAACCTCTATGGCGTGAGCGAGCGAGCTGGGGCCATTTCGTCCATTTTGGATACCAGAAGTCTATGGGTCCGGGAACACATCCAAAATCACGCGTGTTGAGACGCAGTAGTCGTGCCCCATGATCTTAAAGCTGGTCTCTTGGGTGTTGGATGTGTGCCACTGCATTGCATGCGTTCGGTGACGGTGGTAAATAAAGATTGCCAGAGGTCACCCATTTAGGCTTTCTGCCCTCCTTGCCTGCTGCTGCAAGCTACACTACTTGCACTCTACTGCTGTCACGTCGCTTGATGTTGTTCAACAGTTGACATTTAGAAGACGTGAGCAGGACTAAACGTTGTCTCAGTGTTCAATAGCATGGTCTCCATTTCCTGCATTTTTACTCTCTATCTTGGGTGCTGTGGAAGGAAAGTGCTGAATTTTGTTTTGTAACGGGGATACAGGGAGGGTGGCCACGCAGTAATGTTGTTCATTTGATGGCCTTAATGCGAGGCATTATGTTGGAGGAAAGGGAGCAATCTGCACTCAAGTGGACAGGATGGTGCTCTTGATTTCCCAAGCTTCTGGGTCGAGGGGCACTAGCAAACTGATCTCCTAATCTTCCTCTACTCATCAAATTCGCGGCCATCCTCTTTCACATGGCAGGGTCGTCGGTAATGTCGGTGTCAAGGAATACCTCCTCCTCGTCCTCCGCTTCATCGCTCAGCTTCAACACAGCCCTGACTTGCCCTGAGATGTTGCAACTGAGAGATGATGCGCCTGCCTTGCATTGCCTGGTCCGCAGAACCAGGCCTAATGAAGGACGATGAAATTGAGAATATGTACAGGCCCTTGTGGATTCGACGGAGAGAATTGGCATCCGTGTCCGCAATCTGTGTCCGTCTTCCTCCTACGTCGCTGGCGGGCCTGTTGTTTCAGAGTGTCAACGATAGTTACAGATATCTATTTTCACACACTGATGCTCTTGCTGAAGGGCATCGTCCGCTATGCCATTTTGGTGGCATATTCATAATATGGCAAGGGGATGGTTGCAGAGCTCTTTCACTGCTCCTCTCTCGGTTGGCTAAACACCCCGAGGTCCGCCACCGCTGCTTGTCAAGGCCATGGTCTCTTCGTTACTGCTAATGGCATTGCGCTGCTGCAACAATCGTGGAGCATGTGTAGGGTGGATTTCAGATTGTTGCCACGTCATCAATGCGACGGTATGACGGCCGTGGCCGAGCTGATCGCTGCAACGCGGCAAGCGGACGAAGCAGTGGTGGCGAAAGGAGGAAGTTTCGATAATTTGAATTCGTGCCTTCCTCAGCAAGCCGTCAGACCGGGTAGCTCTTTAGAAATTTCTGAACGACATGGTTCATGTCAATGTGCCAGGCTAGGGTTTGCTGCTCCAGCTACTGATCCTTAGGGCGGGACAAAAAGATTTTCGCCGTTATCGATCCACCCACCTTGCCTGGCACAAGGTTCTTGGCATCCCAGCCGAGTGATCAGGGTTCGTTGCGGGAAGAGCGTCCTACAGCTTCTGACCTGCGTGTGGACGGGGGGTGGTCTCCAAGACAGGGATTTAATTTAAACACGGCCTGGTTTCTCTGGGGCACGTGGATGCCAACCAGAGGACCTTGGGGGAAAGAACCATGCACCATCCCTGCGGTTTTGTAGAGCGTACGCGAGCCTGAGACGCCACCGTCACCTAAGAGGACATCCACCAAGCTCACCCAGTGAGCTGTAACAGAGAATATAGCCGGACTTGGCGTTCCTTACTAGTCCATGTGTCGGTGTCAGTTGGACTTTTCCGGCCAACAGATGCAGACACGCGCTTGAAATTTTAGATGACACGTGGCTGACAGGGTCGAGGGTCGGCTTTTCTGGCAAAAGAATGACTGTCGGGATCTGGTATGGGGGCAGGACAAGGGCCATTGACCGTGGAGGAAACATCTGTGTCCACCAGACGGAAAGGCAACATTTCCAGGCCAAAAAGCCTGGAACATTTCGGGCTTTTGGGCTTTGGGATGTTTTGGGTTAAAGTGTGTCTTTGCTCCAACTGTGAAGACAGAAGGATGGCTGCTAGGACTGGCCGCTGTACGGCGTGCAGATACGTCAAACTGGAGGATGGTGAAGGGGTGAGGTTGGGGTCTCTGGTGGTGATGGTGGTACTCGGGGCGAGTTGGAGTCTGAGAGGGATGGGCTGATCCCTGATCATGATTATGAGAGGACATGGGCGCTGAGTCAAAGTTTGGTGGTTGGTGGAGGAGGAGGAGGCAGATGACAAGTCGGGGTGTGACAGTGAGTTGGTGGCCGTTACGTCGGTTGGCCCTTTATTGGCCATGTGTTGCCACCATTTCAACTCATGCATTCTCTGCATGGATAGGACATTGTGGTGGTGGTTAACCAATAAGGTTCTTGCCTGTACTTATCGTTTACGGAAATGTCGGCATATGACATCGCTGGGGTGAATCAGAGGCATTGCTCTAAGAAGGCCCAGGCTTGAGGGTCCTGGACCTTGTTGACGGCGATAAGCGAGGTGCGGGCACGGGTTTGCGCCTGACAGTGGGCTGTGCAGATCATATCAGCGGACTTCTGCCGACCGCCCTCTCCCTTTTTGAGGCGGAAACCCGTACTGACACTACCCAATCGTTTCCTCCTCGTCCAGTGATGAAGCGCTCGCAAGCAAAATTTGCTGAAAAGTCCACGTTGGATCAGAATGTCGTCATCATCATCATCAACACAAGGTGACTTTCGTCGTCCTGGACATTCTGCATTCCAGGGAGATGCGGGGATACAAGCATAGAGGGACTGCAAGGCGTTGCCGAACTCCCCGGATTTTTGCCGATTGACCGGCTGCCTTCCTTCTCCTCCTATGTGGCACTCAGTAACTGGGCCTCAGAGCAGAGAAATCATCTCTTTTGCCCTCTTGATTCTTTTAACATGCCTTCTGACCCAACCGGCATTTTGTGATCAAAGAGGTACTCAGAAAATGGATTATCCACAGTGGTGGGTACCGAGTTTGTCATTGGGCTGCTTCATGTTTGGACGGCTTGCTTGATGTGCTGATGACAACATGTTGTGGACGTACTGGGGAGGGAAAGGAGGTTAGACTGCTGGTGATTGCAGGTTGCATTAACCATGAAGGACAGATTGGCGACGCGTCGTTACTGAGATTCTCAGGGCACTGACCAGCGATGACAGGCCTGCGGTCGTGCAAACTGGCGATCCGCTGACCATGCGTGTTTTCGCCAGCAACTGGAAGGAGCCCCTTCTCTGCGTACCTTACCTTCATGTCCTACCTTCTCTCTTTGCTCGCTTGCACATGAATTTCGCTCTTGTTCAAGAAATACAAAATTAGAGAAGGTATGGAAGTGTTTTGGAAAGTCTATATTTAATATACGGCAAAATCCCAGCTATTCTCAAATCTTCAAATCAAAAACAAATTGCTGGATTTCATATTTAACTGCAAAGTAGATCTATCAACAAAGCTTGTCTGACCAAAATTGAAAAAAATACCTGTCTGAAATGTATATGGAGATTAAAAGGTATTTTTGGCACCTTTCAATTCACCTTTGGTGCCTACAAAATTGCTGTATTCACATTTAACTGCAATGTAGCTCTATCAACAAAGCTGGCCTGCGCCAAAGTGAAAAAACACGTATCTGATAATAAAAGGTATTTTTGGCACCTATCAACCTGTGCTGACTTCAAAATTGCTGGATTCTAATTTAACTGCAAGGTGGCTATATCAAAAAAGCTGGAATGGGCAAAATTGAAAAAGAAAAACCTATCTAAAAATGTATATTGGATAATAAAAGTGGAGTTTTGCACCTAACAAAGAGACCTGCAGTTACTAGAAAAGATGTGTATCCTAATATAAGTTCAGGCTGCCCAATATCCAGGAAATATTTCAATAGAAAACTGTTTAATATTAAAGCTATTGCGAGTGCAATGTCTACACTAAGTCTTGGTGAACTATAGTATTCTTTATAGAGCTTGTCTGTGTTTGCCCGCCCCCCCCCCCCCCCCTCCCCTTGTGACTTCACCCGCGGTAGATGCTCCTTTAGAATTCTCTACCTAACTACATAAAATCTTCCAATCTCTAATCTAACTAAGTTGTAAGGATCACAGCTAACAGTAGAGCTTTCTCTGTGAAGAAATAGAATTATTTCGCTAAAGCTGTTTGGACACAGGCAGAGCGCAGTCCTATGATGAGACCTGAGAACCTGACTTGAACAGGAAGGGCTGTTCTATTAAAAGGGGGGTCTGTGATTTTCCAGCCAACGCAACCATACACTCCGTCATGACTCCACACACATTCCCCCTGCTCTATTCTGTAACTGATTTGCGGGCCGCCAAAATCACAGGAAGCGCCGAAATGGCGCAATTTTAATAATGATGCACAGATTTAAACCTAAATTACGCATGATCTAAAAAATTTTGTAACATAAAAACTGTGCCGATTTCAACTTGTCGATAATAATCGCTCAACACTACTGAGTATGATGAGCGATTACATTGACTATCGTCATGGTTTGTGTCAATACGGGAATTATCAAGACGATTTTTCCGATTGCGAAAAAGATTATCGCCCAGATCATTAATTATGGGAGAGAAAACACCTACATTTTTAAAACCCAAAAAGGGGTGGAGAAGCTGGAATTAACATCCCCCAAAAAGTCAAATGGGTATGGTACATGTTAGGCAAACACTTTTGGGTTTTAAAAGCCCCAGAAAAAAAATCACAGACCATTCACTTTCCCTGTTTTACCCCATCTATCAGCATTTACGTAAGTGTAGCTTTGTAGTTTTTTGGTAAAAATTTTGTCCCATTTTTGTGGTTTTTTTTTGTTTATAGCGTAGGATCGCAAAAACTGAGGACCTTGCCGTTGGCTTTCGAGCTTGCGTTACTGTAGCTACTTATCAAAAAAAAAACCCCATAATTTGATATTTTTCCCAGCATGTTACTTTTTTTCCCCAAAAATCTGGGACTTGGGTACAAGTATTTTGTGCATGCCCCCTTTAAATGCTTTGGGCCGCTTTTCCCCCAAAATTTTTTTTTTTTTTTTTGTTTGTGGGTGATATAACTGAACCCACATGGTGATCTTAAGATGGCGTTCCCTCTGTATCGCTTTATCCATATGCAATTCTCATCAGGGATTTTGATTTTTAGCAGTCTTCCAGTGTTATAGTGGTTTTTTTTTCACTGGGTAATTGGTACCCAGGCATTTGTCATTAATTAACGGCACCTGCCCCTCTTTTTCCCCTGCAGCATAAGGGCCATAGAACCTGCTGCTGTATCTACAGCCCTTGACGTAAGTGAGTTTTTTGTTTTTTGGTAAATTTTGTCCCCTTTTTTGTGTTTTTTTTTTTTGTTTATAGCGAGGGGGGCTTTGCAAGACATAGGAGCCTGCCGTTGGCTTGCGAGCTTTTGGGTTTCTTACTCTGATCAACTTTTTAAACCTCATAATTTGATATTTTTTTCCCAGCATTTATCTTTTTGCCCCAAAAAAACTGGGGGGTTAGGGTACAAGTATTTTGTGCATGCACCTTTTAAGTGCTGGGCGGCTGCCCACAAAATTTTTTTTTTTTTTTTTTTTGGGGGGGTGATAAAGCTGATACCCACATGGTGTATCTTACAGATGGCGTTTCCCCTGTATCGCTTTTTTCCATAGCAATTTCTCAGGTATTGTTGCATTTTTAGCAGTTCCCATTGTTATAATGTGGTTTTTGCATGCTGGTGTGAATTGGACCTAGAGATTTGTCATTAAATTTAAAGGCACCTGCCACTTTTCCCCTGCAGCAAAGGCCCTAGAAGCCGCTGGGTTATCTATCAGCCTTGAGCTGTAAGGTAGCTTTGTGTTTTTTGGTAAATTATTCCCCTTTTTGTGGTTTTGTTTTTGTTACCCGCATGACCCTTTAAACTCATGAGCCACAAAATTAAAAATGCCATAAGGGAGTATTTTTTGAACCATCAATTTTTCTTGAACTGGACATTTTACTATCCCTGCCCGGAACGCAGCAGACCCTTAAGCCGCAGACCCCCAGATTAAAAGTGCCTGAAAAAGGAGTCTTAGAACCACCATTTTAGTTGAGCTGGACATTGACTATACCTGTTCTGTACCACAGTATGACCATTAAACCTGTCTGACCCACAGATTAAAAAGTGCTGGGAAAAGGAGTCTTTGAACCACCATTTTAGTTGAACTGGACATTGACTATGCCTGTCCTGGACCGCAGTATGACCATTAAACCTGTCTGACCCACAGATTAAAAAGTGCCGGAAAAAGGAGTCTTTTTATCACTTTTTTAGTTGAACTGGACATATGACTAAACCTGTTCTGTACCACAGTATGACCATTAAACCTGTCTGACCCACAGATTAAAAAGTGCCTGAAAAAGGAGTCTTTGAACCACCATTTTAGTTGAACTGGACATTGACTATGCCTGTTCTGGACCGCAGTATGACCATTAAACCTGTCTGACCCACAGATTAAAAAGTGCCGGAAAAAGGAGTCTTTGAACCACCATTTTAGTTGAACTGGACATTGACTATACCTGTCCTGGGCCACAGCATGAGCCCCAAACCTGCATGACCCCCAGATTAAAAAAGTGCTGGAAAAAGGAGTCTTTTAACCACCATTTTAGTTGAACTGGACATTAACTATATCTGTCCTGTACCGCAGTATGACCATTAAACCTGTCTGAACCACAGATTAAAAAGTGACAGAAAAAGGAGTCTTTGAACCACCATTTTAGTTGAACTGGACATTATATGCATATTATGGACCGCACGAATGACATTAAACCTGTTGACCCCACAGATTAATAAGTGCCGGGAAAAAGGTGTCTTTCACACACTTTTTTAGTTAGAATCTGGAAATGACTATACCAGGGCCGGATGGGAACTAAAAATCAGCCCTGGCACTAAGCCCCCAGCAGCCCACATACTTATCGCTTAAAAAATGTTATCCTTGTTCTCGCACTCACCACCTTTATTAAAATAAAACAACCTATAAAGGTGCTCTCAACGGAGCATTTTGTTGTGTTGTTTATGTGTTTTTGGTGTTATTGTTTTTCATTATGTGTTTTTTTGGTGACGGTTTTTGTGCAGTAAGGCAGTGCAGTTATGCTTTACATTTTGCATAAAAAAAATGATCAAAAAATGCACCAAAACGCTCGAGTGAAGCCCCTAAAAAAGAATGAAAGAAAGAACATTGGTGCAGAAAATACCCTCGTCACACGAGTCAGGGTGGGCACTTGCTTTACAATCAGGGACAAGCCCACTCAATGACAGCATACATAAGCACCAACATTAAATACAACCAATCCAGATTCCACGTAGTAGGTCACCAACTAACTATGAATACAGCAATGACTCAAACCACAGAAGTAAACATGGAAGCAGGGACTCACAGGAGACGTACGCGTGATTGGAGTCTTTCTTCTACTTTTATTCTCTCTGGCCCAAACCATCCCAGATTGTCTTCCTGTTGAGTGTTCCCTTCCATTTCTTTCTTTGTCGGTAGAGCATGCAGTGTCTTCCTTCTATAGTGGTCACTACTCTTCCATGTAGAAATTCCACAAATACATCTTAGGACTCCATCTGTTTTCAGCAATTTACTATCATTTCCCCTAAACAGCGTTAGGACCCTAAAATATTAGAAATTAAAAATTCGATAAGTGGCATCTGTAAATACTCTAGGACCCATTAGGTAGGTAGAACAGCGGGCTACCTGTAACTAGCCAGGTAGTGGGGCTGCCCCCAGTAATAGCAGGAGCTGGGGCTGCCCCCGTAATCAGCCAGGTGCTGGCGCTCGCCCTCGGTTAATCAGCTGTAGGGCCAGTAAGTTAGACTTGTAGGGCAGTAATTAGACAGGTAGGGAGAGGGGCAGTAATTAGCAGCTAGGAGCCAGTTATGTAGCGCCAGGCAGGGCCAGTATGTAAAGCAGGGCCAGAGCAGTATTTAGCCAGGCAGGGCTAGTATATAGACATGGGCACTTTATAGGTAGGCCGGGCTGTGTAAAATAGGCATGACAAGGGAGGTATATAGGGCAGACAGGGCTGGAACATAGGTAGACAGGGCTAGGTAATAGGTAGACAGGCTTGGTTATAGGTAAGACAGGGCGCAGTATACATAGGCAGACAGGCTGGTATATAGGAAGACAGGCTGGTAAATAGGTTAGCGGGGCCAGTATATAGGCGAACGGGGGCAAGTATATAGGCAGACGGGGCTTGGTATATAGACATGACGGGGCTGGTATATAGCTAGACAGGGCTACGTATATCGATAGACAGGGTCTTGGTTATATAGGCAGATAGGGGGCTGTGGTATATAGCTAGACAGGGCCAGTATATTAGCTAGACAGGGCTGGTATATACGCTAGCACAAGGGAGTATTTAGCTCGACAGGGCTAGGTATTTAGCTAGACAGGGCAGTATATAGCGTAGACAGGGTGGTATATAGTAGACAGGGCAGTATATAGTAGACAGGGCCGTATTTATAGCTAGACAGGGCTTGTAAAATAGCTTAGACGGGGCAAGTTTAGCTAAGAGGCTGGTATATAGCTAGAAGGCAGTAGTATAGCTAGACAGGCTGGTCATATAGCTAGACAGGGCAGTATATGCTTAGATGGGCCGTTATAGCTAGCGGGCTTGAAATAGCTAGCAGGGCAGTATTATAGCTAGGACAAGGGGCTGGTATATAGCTAGACAGGGCAGTTATTTAGCTGACAGGGCTGGGATTTAGCTAGACAGGGCAAGTCATATAGCTAGACAGGGCAGTATATAGTAGACAGGGTGGGAATTAGCTTAGACAGGCAGTACATAGCTAGATCAGGGCCGTACTATTGCTAGACAGGCTTGTAATATCTAGGACTGGGCAATTTATAGTAGACAGGGCAATATTTCAGCTAGACAGGGCTGGTTATAGGCTGACAGGGGCTGGTACTATAGCCTAGACAGGGCACGTATATAGCTAGACAGGGGCTGTGTATATAGGCAAGAACCGGGTCTGGTATATAGGGCAGTGAGGGGCGCATTGGTATATAGCTAGACAGGGGTGGTCATATAGGCAGGCAGGGTTGTATATAGCTAGGCAAGGGGGCTGGTATATAGGCAGAAGGGCTGGTATTAGGTAGGACAGGGGTTGGTATATAGGCAAACAGGGGCTGGTCTATATAGCTAGACAGGGGCTGATTATATAGGCAAGACAAGGGCTGGTATATTGCTAGGCCAGGGGCTGGTTCATATAGCTTGACAGGGGCGGATATATAAGGCAGACAGGGCGGCTGGTTATATAGCTAGACAGGGGCTGGTGTATAGCAGACAGGGGTGGTAAATAGCTGAAGGGTCTTGTATATAGTAGACAAGGGGCTGGTATATCAGGCAGACAGGGAGCTGTTTATAGCTAGCACGGGGCTTGTATACTAGCAACGACGGGGGTGGTATATAGGCAGACAGGGGTTGGTATATTAGTAGACAGGGTTGTATATAGCTAGACAGGAGGCTGGTATATAGGCCGACATGAGGATTTATATATCTATGACAGGCGGCTGTTATATAGGCAGACAGTGCTGGTATATAGCTAGACTGGGCTGGTTTATAGCTAGACAGGGGCTTGTTTATAGGCAGACAGGGGCTGGTATATAGCTAGACAGGGGCTGGTATATAGCTAGACAGGGGTGGTATATAGGCAGACAGGGGCTGGTATATAGGCAGACAGGGGCTGGTATATAAGCTAGACAGGGGCTTGTATATAGCTAGACAGGTGCTGGTATATAGCTAGACAGGGGCTTGGTTATAGGCAGGACAGGGGCTTGTTTATAGGCAGGTACAGGGGGCTGGTATTTAGGCAGACAGGGGCTGGTATTAGCTAGACAGGGGCTGGTATATAAGGCTTGGACAGGCGGCTGAGTATATAGGCAGCTCAGGGGCTGGACTTTAGCGAAACAGAGAGCTGAAATATAGGCAGACAGGGGTTGGTAATATAGTAGAAGGGGCTGGTATATAGGAAGACAGGGGCCTTTGGTATATAGGCAGACAAGGGGTTGTATTATAGCGAGTCTGGTGGCTGGTATATAGGCAGACAAGGGGCTGGTATATGCTAGACAGGGGTGGTATATAGCTAGACAGGGGCTGTTATATGCAGACAGGGCTGGTATATAGCGAGACAGGGGGCTAGGTATATAGGCAGGCAGGGGTGGTATCTAGCTAGACAGGGGCTTGGTATATAGCTAGACAGGGGCTTGGATATAGCTAGACAGAGGGATGGGCATCTAGGCTGACAGGGGCTGGTATTTTAAGCTAGACAGGGGCTGGTATATAGCTTGACCAGGGGCAGGATATTGCCCCCCAGACAGGGGCTGGTATATAGCTAGACAGGGGCTGGTATATGCAGACAGGGGTGGTATAAATAAAGAGACAGGGGCTGGTATTAGGAGTCAGGGGCTGGTATATATGCTGACACGGGCTGGTATATAGCATAGATAGGGGTGGTATTAGCAGACAGGGGCTGGTATATATCGAGACAGGGGCTGGTATATAGCTAGACAGGGCTGAGTATATAGCTTAGACAGGGGCTGGTATATAGGCAGACAGGGGCTGGTATATAGCTCGACAGGGGTGTATTATAGCTAGACCAGGGAGTCTTGTATATAGCTGACAGGGGCTGTATTAGCTAGGACAGGGGCTGTTTTGATAGGAGACAGGGCGCTTGTATAATAAGCGAGACAGGGGCTGGTATATAGGCAGACAGGGGCTAGGTCTATGCTAGACAGGGGCTGGTATATAGGCAGACAGGGGCTGGTATATAGCGAGTCAGGAGCTGGTATATTGGAGACAGGGGTTGTATATAGCTAGACTAGGGGCTGGTATATAGCTAGAAGGGGCTTGGTATATAGTAGATAGGGCTGGTATATTGGCATGACAGGGTCTGGTATATGCTAGATGGGGCTGGTATATAGCTAGAAGGGGCTGGTATATTGCCAGACAGAGGCTGGTTCTTAGCCTTAGACAGGGGTAGGGTATATAGCTAGACAGGGGGCAGGATATTGCGCAGTACAGGGGCTGGTTTATAGCAAGGAAGGGCTGGTTTATAGGCAGACAGGGGCCTGGTATATACGCTAGACAGGGGCTTGTATAAAGCTAGAAAGGGGCTGTGTATATAGGCAGGACAGGGGTGGTATATAGCTAGGAAGGGGCAGGTATATAGTAGAAGGGGGCTGGTATATAGGCAGACAGGGGTGGTATATAGGCAGACAGGGGCTGTATATAGCTAGACAGCGGGCTTGTATATAGCTAGACAGGTGTTCTGGTATTACGCTAGACAGGGGTGGTTATAGGCAGACAGGGGCTGGTATATAGGAGTCAGGGCTGGTGTATATAGCTAGGACAGGGGCTTGTATATAGCTAGACAGTGCTGGTATTTAGCTAGACAGGGGCTTGTATATAGGCAGACAGGGGCTGTATATTAGGCAGACAGGGCTGGTATATAGAGTACAGTGTGGTTATAGCTAGGACAGGCTTGTATACTAACGAGACAGGGCTGGGTATATAGCTAGAAGGGGCTGGTATATAGATCAGACAGGGGCTGGTATCTAGCTAGACAGGGGCTGGTATATAGGCAGACAGGCGGCTGGTATAAGCGAGACCGGGCTGGGATATAGGCAGACAGGGGCTGGTATATAGCTAGACAGGGGATTGTATATAGATAGACAGGGGATGGTGTATATGCAGACAGGGGCTGGTATATAGCAAGACAGGGGTGGTATATAGCTAGACAGGGGCTCGGTATATAGGCAGACAGGGGCTGGTATATCACGGCAGACAGGGGTGCTGGTATATAGCTAGACAGGGGCATGTATATAGCTAGGACAGGTGTGGGATATAGCTAGACAGGGGTGGTATATAGGCAGACAGGGGCTTGTATATAGGCAGAACAGGGGCTGGTGATATAGCAGACAGGGCTGGTATATAGCTAGACAGGGGCTGGTATTAGCTAGACAGGGGCTGGTATATAGGCAGACTGGGACTGGAATATAGCGAGGACAGGGGTCTGAATTATAGGCAGACAGGGGCTGGTTATATAGCATAGACAGGGGCGGTATATAGGCAGACAGGGGCTGGTATATAGGCAGACAGGGGCTGGTATATAGCGAGACAGGGGCTGGTATATAGGCAGACAGGGGCTGGTATATAGCTAGACAGGGGCTTGTATATAGCTAGACAGGGGCTGGTATATAGGCAGACAGGGGCTGGTATATAGGAGACTGGGGCTGGTTTATAGGCAGACAGGGGTGGTATAAATTGTAGACAGGGGCTGGTATATAGCTAGACAGGGGCTTGTATATAGCTAGACAGGGGCTGGCATATAGGCTGACAGGGGCTGGTATATAGCTAGACAGGGGCTGTGATATAGCTAGGACCAGGGGCTGGCATATTGCCAGACAGGGTGGTACTATAGTTAGACAGGGGCTGGTTATAATAGGCAGGACAGGGGTTGGTTAAATAAAGAGACAGGGGTGGAATATAGGTCAGACAGGGGCTGTATATAGCTTGACTGGGGTGGTTATATAGTAGACAAGGGGCTTGTATATAGCTAGACAGGGGCTGGCATATAGGCTGACAGGGGCTGGTATATAGCTAGACAGGGGCTGGTATATAGCTAGACAGGGGCTGGCATATTGCCAGACAGGGGCTGGTATATAGATCAGAAGGGGTGGTTATATAGGCAGAAGGGGTTGGTAAATAAAGAGACAGGGGCTGGTATATAGGCAGAAAGGGGATGGTTTATAGCCTAGACAAGGTGCGTATATAGCTAGATAGGGGTCGGTATATAGGCAGGGACAGGGGTGGTTTATAGCGAGACAGGGGCTGGTATATAGCTAGACACGGGGCTGTATATAGCTAGACAGGGGTGGATATAGGCAGACAGGGGCTGGTATTATAGCTAGACAGGGGCTGG
The DNA here is from genome assembly GCA_025379985.1 of Phyllomedusa bahiana. Lineage (NCBI taxonomy): Eukaryota > Metazoa > Chordata > Amphibia > Anura > Hylidae > Phyllomedusa > Phyllomedusa bahiana. Next base: position 30,561 of record JAODAL010009364.1, read on the forward strand.
TTTATACCTAGACAGGGGCTTGTTTATAGCTAGACAGGGCTGGTATATAGCTAGACAGGAGGGGTTTTATATAGGCAGACCCAGGGGCTGTCTATAGCGAGACAGGGCTGTTATTAGGCAGACAGGGCTTGGTATATAGGATAGACAGGTCTGGTATTATAGGCAGACAGGGGCTAGGTATATAGCGTGACAGGAGCTGGTATGGCAGACAGGGGCATGGTATATAGCTCGACAGGGGCTGGTATATAGCTAGACAGGGCTTGTATATAGCTAGATAGGGGCTGGTTTATAGGCGACAGGGCTGGTATATAGCTAGACAGGGATGGTATATAGCTAGACAGGGGCTGGTATATTGCCAGCAGGGGACTGGCTATATAGCTAGACAGTGTCTGGTTTATAGCAGACAGGGCTGTATATAACGAGACAGGGGCCTGGTATTGCTAGACAGGGGATGGTATATAGCTAGACAGGGTGATGGTATATAGCTAGACAGGGGCTTGTATATAGGCAGACAGGGGCTGGTATATAGCCTGAGACAGGGGCTTGGTATATAGGGACAGGGGCGGGTATATAGCTGACAGGGGCTTTGTATATAGCTAGACAGGGGCTTGTCTATAGGCAGACAGGGGCTGGTATTTAGTAGACAGGGGCTGGTATATAGCTAGACAGGGCTCGGTATATAGCTAGACAGGGGCTGGTATATAGGCAGACAGGGGCTGGAATAAAGCTAGACAGGGGCTTGTATATAGCTAGACAGGTGCTGGTATATAGCTAGACAGGGGCTGGTATATAGGAAGACAGGGGCTTGTATATAGGGCAGCAGGGGCTGGTAAATAGGCAGACAGGGCTGGTATATAGCTAGACAGGGCTGGTATATAGTAGACAGGGGCTGGTATATAGGCGACAGGGTATGGAATATAGCGAGACAGGGCTGAAATATAGAGCCAGGGCTGGTAGTAGACGCTCGCACTGCGCGGCTGGTATATAGGCAGACAGTGGGCTGGTATATTAGGCAGACAGGGGTTTGTATATAGGAGACAGGGGGCTGGTATATAGGCAGAAGGGGCTGTATATAGCTAGACAGGGGCTGGTATATAGCTAGACACGGGGCTGGTATATAGGCAGACAGGGCTGGATATATAGCGAGGACAGGTGGCTGGTATATAGGCAGCCAGGGGTGGTATTTGCTAGACAGGGGCTGGTATATAGCTAGACAGGGTATGTATATACTAGACGGGGCTGGCCTATAGGCTGACAGGGCTGGTATATAGACTAGACAGGGGCTCGGTATAAAGCTATACGGTCTTTAAATTCCAGACAGTGGTGGTATATAGCTAGACAGGGGGCTGGTATATAGGATACAGGGGTTGGTAAATAAAGAGACAGGGGCTGCGATATAGGCAGACGGGTGGTAATATAGCTAGACACGGGTGGTATATAGTAGCTAGGGGCTGATTAGGCAGACAGGGGCTGGTATATAGCGAGACAGGGGCTGCGTATATAGTACGAGGGGTGGTAATATCCCCCCCCCCCCCCCCGTATATAGCTAGACAGGGGCTGGTATTAGGCAGACAGGGGCAGGTATATAGCTAGACAGGGGATGGTATATTGCTAGCAGGGCTTGTACTTTAGCTAGACATGGGCTGGTATATAGCTAGACAGGGGCTCGTTATATAGGCAGACAGGGGTTGTATATAGCGAGACAGGGGTGGTATATAGGACAGACAGGGGCTGGTATATAGCTATGACAGGGCTGGTATATAAGGCAGACAGGGGCTTGGTATATAGCGAGACAGGAGCTGGTATATAGGCAGGAAGGGTCTGGTAATAGCTAGACAGGGTCTGGTATATAGTAGACAGGGGTTGTATTAGCTAGATAGGGGCTGGTTTATATAGCAGCAGGTGCTGGTTATAGTAGACAGGGGCTGGTATTATAGCTAGACAGGGGTGGGTATATTGCCAGACAGGGGCTGGTATATAGCTAGACAGGGTCTGGTTTATAGACAGACAGGGGCTTGTATATAACGAGACAGGGGCTGGTATATAGCTAGACAGGGGCTGGTATATCGCTATAAACCCCCCCCCCCCCCCCCCCCCGCCCCCCCCCCCCCCCCCCCCCCCCCCCCCCCCCCCCCCCCCCCCCCCCCCCCCCCCCCCCCCCCCCCCCCCCCCCCCCCCCCCCCCCCCACCCCCCCCCCCCCCCCCCCCCCCCCACCCCTCACCCCCACCCCCCCCCCCCCAACCCCCCCCAAAACCCCCCCCCCCCCCCCCCCCCCCCCCCACCCCCCCCCCCCCCCCCCCCCCCCCACCCCCCCCCCCCCCCCCCCCCCCCCCCCCCCCCCCCCCCCCCCCCCCCCCCCCCCCACTGGGGCTTGGTATATAGCTAGACAGGGGCTGGTATATAGGCAGACAGGGGCTGGTATATAGCGAGACAGGGGCTGGTATATAGGCAGACAGGGGCTGGTATATATCGAGACAGGGGACTTGTATATAGTAGACAGGGGCTGGTATAAGGCAGACAGGGGGCTGGTATAATAATTAATAATACATAATAATAAAAATAATAATCTTTATTTATAAGCGCCAACATATTTCGCAGCACTTACAATGTTTGAGGGTATAATTACAGGACAAAAGACAGAACATTACACAGTGAAAGCTACTTACAGGTGAGGACACAAGGTTGAGGGTCTGTCGCAAGAAGCTCACAATCTAAGAGGGTGCCTGCGGGAAAAACAAAGGGGGAGTAGTGCATAAGTTTTACAATCGGCCCTGCCATGCTTTATAATATGGGGATGTTTACATAAAAATTTGGTGAAACCTGCCACAATGACTTGTACATCTATATACAGATAAGTGGCCTGTGAGTGCCCTAGTGTAGGGAGTGACAATTTGTGTGTGATACAAGGTGGGGTTAACAATTAGTGGTTTTGGTAGGCCAGCCTGAGAAGGATGTGTTTTCAGGACACTCTTAAAACTGCGAGGCTGGGATTGTGCCTGATGTACGTGGTTAGGATGTTTCCAGAGAATGTGCAGCACAGTGCAAATCTTGAAGACGGGCATGGGGAGGTTCGATGATTGTAGTCTGAGTTTGATGTCCGTAGTGAGCGGAGGAGAGAGGGCAGGTGTGGTAGACAGAATGGGGACGGAGCATGTATGGGGTGCACAGCACTGTGGAGAGCTTTATGAGTGAGAGGATTAGTTTATGCTGTATTCTGTACTGGATGGGCAACAGTGCAGGGACTGACACAGGGTAGACGGCATCAGTATAGCGGATGGAGAGAAAGACAAGCCTGGCTGCTGCATTCAGACAGATCTGGTGGGAGGGGAGAGTTTACAGAAGAGGAGGACCGATAAGCAAGGAGTTACAGTAGACTAGACGAGAATGAATAAGGCAACAATGAGAGTTTGCGTTGTTGTCCACAGTGAGAAAGGACGGATTTCTGGAGATGTTATGAGGTGCAAGTTGACAGGAGCGGGCCAAGGATTGGATATATGGGGTGAAGGTCAGATCAGAGTCTAGAATAACCCAAGTCATGGGCCGCTGTCTAGGTGTTATGGTGAAGCACACATGAGAGAGAAATAGCCAGATGGCGGTTGGTTAGCAGATGGGGAAAAACAAGAAGTTCGGTTGGTGAGGTTTAGTTGGAGATAGAGAGAGGACATGATATCAGAGACAGCAGACAGGCAGTAACTGATGTTTTGTTGCAGGGCTGGAGTGAGGTCTCGGGAAAGATGGTGTATAATTGGTGTACTCAGCGTGAGGTGGTACTGAGAACAAATCTCCTGATGAGTTTGGCCAAATGGGGGCTGTATAGATTGAGAAGAGGAGTGGACCAAGAACTGACCCCTGAGGGACCCCTACGGCTATAGCTAGACAGGGGCTTGTATATAGCTAGACAGGGGCTGGGATATAATCAGACAGGGGCTGGTATATAGCTAGACAGGGGCTGGTATATAGGCAGACGGGGCTGGTATATAGCGAGACAGGGGCTGTTATATAGCTCGACAGGGCTGGTATATTAGCTAGACAGGGCTGGTAGTTTTAAAAAATAAGTAAAAACTTATTTACCTGAGGTCTCTGCTACTTCCTCTTCTTCTTCTACCCTGGATTGCCGCCGCAGCAGTGTGCAGGACGCGAGCTGGGCGTGCGATGCGTCATTACATTGCGCGCCTGCCGCGGGTTACATGCTGGGAGATGACAGAGGGATCAGTAGATCCCAGATGTTCAGCTGGCTGCTGCTTTGCACCGCGTAGTGGCAGCGGCGGTCCGTGATGGCTGCATGGCTGGGTCGGTGACCGGCCGTGCAGCGTCTGGCGAGGGGGGCCTTCAGGGCCCCCTGCCTCAGGGGTCCGAGTCACTGATGGCGAAAAATTTGAGGCCCCTGCCCGCGCGCACAGACCGGTAGTCCGGCACTCGGAGCCCGCGGAAGGGGGGGGGGGGGAACCACGTCCTACTCGGCGAGCGTTCGAAGCCGGCCTGCGGCCCGGACCCCAGCGGCTCCGGGCAAATGCCCGGTTTGCCCTTGGACAGGCCGGGCTGACTATTCCTGTTCTGCTACCACAGTATGACTTTAATCATGTCTGACCCAGATTAAAAGTGCATGAAAAGGGAGTCTTTGAACCACCATTTTAGTTGAATGCAACATTGACGATGCCTGTCTCGGACCGCCAGTATGGATCATTAAACCTGTCTGACCAGTGATTAAAAAAGTGCCGGAAATAAGGAGTCTTTCAACACCATTTTTAGTTGAACTTGACATTGGGACTATATCTGTCCTGGGCCACAGCATGAGCCCCAAAACCGGCATGACCCAAGATTTAAAAAAGTCCCGGAAAAAAAGGGTCTTTAAACCCAATTTTAGTTGAACTGGACATTGACTATACCGCCCTGGGCCATAGCATGAGCCCCAAACCCATGCCCCCAGTTTAAAAAAAGTGCGGGGAAAAAGAGTCTTTTAACCCCCATTTTAGTTGAATGGACAAACTATATTTCCTGTACTGCATAGAATTAAAACCTGTCGCCCCACAGAATAAAAAGTGCTGGGGAAAAGGGTCTTTCAACCCCATTTTAGTTGAATGGGACTTTATTTTACCTGTCCGGGCCACGCAGGAGCCCCAAAACCCCGCTGACCCCAGTTTTAAAAAAAATCCGGGAAAAAAAGGATTTTCAACCACCATTTTAGTTTTTTTGGACATTAAACATCCCTTCCTGGGTAACCTAATTGTTAAGTCTTCCTGTACCTCCCTTGTACAATTTTGAGGAATTTTGTTTGCTTTTTGTTCAGCAAGTTTTTTAGTAGTTTAAATTTTAGAAAAAAACATTTTTAAAAAAAGGATCGAATCCCACCAGTTTTTGTTTCTTTTTTTTTTAATTGTTTTAAAAAGGGGTTGTCTCATTAGGGGTTGATGCTTTTTTTTAAAGATCTTGAAAAAAAAATTATTTTCAAATGGTCCATTAACAGTGTCTTACCTATTCCCGTTTTGACAGCACCCTCACCTTGAGCCCTTTTTTTCAATTGTGAAGAACAAAAGTTGTTAAAACCCAAATTTTTTTAAATGGGCCCGTAGTTAGCGCTTTTTCCCGCAAAATGCCCCCAAAAAAAAAAACATGACCCCTTAGCCCTTTTTTACAATTGTGAAAAAAAAAATGTCTGTTGACACAAAATTTTTTAGAATAGGCCTGTAGTATTGTGCATTTCAAAGCAGCATACCCCAAAAAAAAAAAAATTTTAAAATTACTTCTCAGCCCAACTGTTTAAAAAATTGGAGGGGGAAATGCCCCTTAGAACCCATTTTTCCAAAGGACCCTGTTATAACTGTTTCTCAGCAAATGACCCCCCAAAAAAATTTTAAATATGACTTCTCAGCAATTAAAAATTGTGATGGAAAAATGCACTTAAAAAGCCACATTTCTGTTCCAAAGGAACATAATTTATACTGTATTCACAGCAAAATGACCTCAAAACCATTGACAATGCAAAAATTCTAAAGATAAAGTGAGTAAGGAATCGTTTGTAATGAAACCTTGGTTTCTTTTACAGTCTCCACAGAACAAAACGATCCACATTATCTGTGGAAAGCTGGATGCGTTTGTCTGTAATGACTCCTCCAGCGGTGCTGAAGGTCCGCTCAGATATTGACCGCGGGGCTGCTGGGCAAGACAACACCTCTATGGTGTGGCGAGCGAGCTCGGGCCATTCATCCATTTTGGATACCAGAAGTCTTTGGGGTTTCGGAACACACCCAAAAAACATTGGTGTTGAGACGCAGATGTGTCCCACCATGATCTTAAGCTGGTCTCGTGTGTTGTCTGTGTGCCTGCATTACATGCGTTGGTGAGGTGGTAAATAAAAAATTGCCCGAGGATCACCAATTAGGCTTCTGCCACATTGCCTGCTGCTGCTGCCCTGCCAGCTACTGGCCTCTTTTGCGTCACTTTGCTGACGATGTTCACAGTGACTTTTGAAGAACGTGAAGCAGACGAAACGATGTCTCCAGTTGATCAATCAGCAAGGTCTCCATTTCCCGCATTTTACTCTCTTTTTGGGTGGGTGGAAGGAAAGGGCTGAGTTTTGTTTTGTACGGGGATCCAGGAGGGTGGCCACCCAGTAAAATGTTGTTCATTTTGATGGCCTTAATGTTGAGGATCATGTTGGAGGAATGGAGCATCCAAGCACTCATGTGAGAGATGGAGCCTTGATTTCCCAAGTCTCTGAGTCGAGGGGTTCTAGCAAACTGAACTTCCTCATCTTCCTCCTCCGCCTCAAATTCGCGCCAACCTCTTTCCAAGGCAGGGACGTCGGTAACGTCTGTGTCCCGGAATACCTTTCCTTTCCCCCTCCGCTTCCTCCGGCACAGCTTCAACACAGCCCTGACTTGCCCCAATGATGCACCCTGAGAGCTGATGCGCCCGCCTTCACTAGCCCTGGACCCCCAACCACTTTCTTAATTTAAGGGCCGATAAAATTGTCGGGCCTTGTGGATTCAACGGAGAGAAAGGGTTCCGTGTCTGCAACTGTGTCCGCCTCCTCCTCCGTCGCTGGTGGGACCTAAAGTTTCAGAGTGACCAACGATCATTCCAGAACTAAGATCACCACAATGGTCATGCTGACAAGGGCATTGTCCGCACTGACCATTTTGGTGGCTTCTTCAAAACTGGCAAGGATGGTGCAGAGCTCTTTCTCCTGCCTCCAATCTTGGTGGCTCAACACCCCGAGGTCCGCACCGCTGTTTGAAAGGGCATTTGTCACTTCGTACTGCATAATGGCATTGCGCTGCTGCCACAATCACTGGAGCATGTGGAGGGTGGAATTCCAGCGTGTTGCCATGTCTACAATGAGAAGGTTGATGGGGAGGCCGAGCTGACGCTGCAACGCAGCCAGGCGGGACGAAGCAGGGTGCGAATGGCGGAAGTGCGAACTCAGACCTTGAGCCTTCCTCAGCAGGCAATCCAGACCCGGGTAGCGCTTTAGAAATTTCTGGACGACAAGGTTCATGACATGTGCCAGGCAAGGGATGTGCTTCAGCCTACCGATCTTAAGGGCGGCCAACAGATTTCAACCGTTATCGCACACCACCTTGCCTGGCACAAGGTTCTTGTCACCCAGCCAGCGCTCGGTCTCGTTGTGGAGAGCTATCCACAGCTCCTGACCTGTGTGTGGACGTCTCCAAGACAGATTAATTTCAACACGGCCTGGTTTCTCTGGGCACGTGATGCCACCAGAGGACCTTGGGGGAAAGAACCCTGCACCATCCCTGCAGTTTTGAAGAGCGTGCGCCGAGCCTGAGAGCCACCGTCACCACCATAGACATCCACCCAGCTCACCCAGTGGCCGTGCTTACTAATCCACGTGTCTGTGGTCAGATGGACTTTTCCAAACACAGATGCAGACAACGTGCTTGAAATTTTAGATGACACGTGGCTGGCCAGGGCAGGGACGGCTTTTCTGGCAAAGAAATGCCTGCTCGGCATCTGGTATTGGGGATAGGCAAGGGCCATGACGTGGCGGAACCCATCTGTGTCCACCAGACGGAAAGGCAACATTTCCAAGGCCAAAAGCCTAGCAATGCCGACATTCAGGCTTTTGGCTTTGGGATGGTTTGGGTTAAAGTGTTTCTTGTGCTCCCAAACCTGGAAGACAGAAGGCTGGCTGCTAGACTGGCTGCTGTACGACGTGCAGGTCTTCAAACTGGTGGAAGGAGAATGGGTAGGATGGGTCTCTGGTGGTGCTGGTGGTACTCGGGCGACGGTGGAGGCTGAAGCGGAGGCTGATCCCTGATCATGACTCTGAGAGACATGGGCAGCTGAGGAACGCTTGGTGGTGGCGGAGGAGGAGGAGGCGGGGACAGAGGGTGTGACAGTGGTTGGAAGCCCGGCATCGGTGTGGAATTTTTTGGACAAGTGTTGCCTCCATTTCAACTCAGTCATTCGCTGCATGTGACTAGACATGTTGGTGGTGGTTAAACACCAAGATTCTTGCCTCTACTTATGCGTTTACGGCAAAGGAGGCATATGACATCGCTGGGTGAATCAGAGGCTTGCTCAAAGAAGGCCCAGGCTATTTGAAATGTATACGGATAATAAAAGGTGGTTTTTGCACCTATGAAATACACCTGCAACTACTAGCAAATTTCTGTATGGTAATATCCGTACAAGATGGGTCTTTTAACAAAAATGGCCTGCATCAAAGTGAACAAAACCTAACTAAATTGTGTACGGATAATAAAACGTTGGTTTTGCACCTATAAATACACCTGCGGTGACTAGAAAAGTTCTGTATCCTATTTTGAGTACAAAGTGGGTCTTTGAACAAAGCTGAGCTGCGCCAAAGTGAAAAACACGGAATTAAATTGTGTACTGTTAATAATAGTTGGTTTTTGCACCTTATGAAATTTACCCCTGCAATTTACTAGAAAATTTCTTATGGTAATATCCGTACAAGATGGGTCTTTTTAACAAAAATGGCCTGCGCCAAAGTGAACAAAACCTAATTAAATTGTGTACGGATAATAAAACGTGGTTTTTTCACCTATAAATACACCTGCGGTGACTACAAAATTTCTGTATTCAAATTTAAGTACAAGATGGCTCTATGAACCAAACGGGGCCGCACCAAAGTAAAAAAAAAACACCTATTTGAAATGTATACGGATTAATAAAAGGTGGTTTTTGCACCTATGAAATACACCTGCAATAACTAGCACATTCTGAAATGGTAATATCCGTACAAGAGGGTCTTTTAAACAAAAATGGCCTACACCAAAGTGAACAAAACCTAATTAAATTGTGTACGGATAATAAAACGTTGGTTTTGCACCTATAAATACACCTGTGGTGAATAGAAAAGTTCTGTATCCTATTTTGAGTACAAAGTGGGTCTTTGAACAAGCGGGCTGCGCCAAAGTGAACAAAACCTAATTAAATTGTGTACGGAAAATTTAAAAACGGTTTTTTGCACCTATAAATACACCTGCGGTGACTAGAAAGTTTTTGTATCCTATTGTAAAAACAAATTTGGTCTTTAAAACAAAGCTGGGCTGCGCAAAGTGAAAAACCGGAATTAAATTGTGTAATGTTAATAATTTGTGGTTTTTTGCACCTTTGAAATAAAATCTGCAATTACTAGCAAATTTCTTTATGGTAATATCCGTACAAGATGGGTCTTTTTACAAAATGGCCTGCGCCAAAGTGAACAAAACCTAATTAAATTGTGTACGGATAATAAAACTTGGTTTTTGCACCTATAAATACATTTGGGAAGTGACTAAAAAAGTTCTGTATCCTATTTTGAGTACAAAAGGGGGGTCTTTGAACAAAGCTGGCTGCACCAAAGTGAAAAAAAACCTAATTAAATTGTGTACGGATAATAAAACGTTTTTTTGCACCTAAAAAATACACTGCGGTGAACTTAGAAAAGTTCTGTATCAAATTGTAAGAACAAAGTTGTCTTTTTGAACAAAACTGAGCTGCGCAAAGTGAAAAAAAACCTAATTAAATTGTGTACAGATAATAAAAGGTAAAGTTTTGCACCTATCAAATACACCTGCAGTTACTGAAAAAGATCTGAAATCCAAATATAAGTACAGGCTGCACAAAATACAAGCTAATATTCACCAAAAACTGGCCAAAAACTGTTAATAAAAACCTATTTCAATGCAGGGTCAAAGCAGAGTCTGGGCTGCACAATATCCACTCTCCTTTCAAAAGCCTGCCTGCCTGCCTGTCTGTCTGTCCCCCGCGCGACTGTACAGCGCTAGATGCTCCTTTAAAATTCTCAGCCTAAGTAACTAAAAACTGAAAATCTCTGATCTACCTAAGTTCTAATGTTCACAACTAAAAGCATAGTTGTCTGTGTGAACAAAGAGAATAGTTTCGCTGAACTGTTTTGAGAGAGACCGAGCACGCGTCCTGCTCTTATGATACACAGACACACACTGAAGCTGAACAGGAAGGGCTGTTCTATGTAAAACGAGGTCATGTGATTTTTTCACCAATCGCAACCATACACATCCCAGTCATGACGTCGCACACCCAGCTCACCCTGCTCTATTCTCTAAGCTGATTTGCAGGCCGCCAAAATGACAGGAAGCGCCGAAAATGGCGTGATATTAATAGATTATGCACAGATTTTAACCTAAATTATCGTGTGATCGAAAAAATCCGATCAACATAAAAACCATGCCGATTTCAACTTTGTCGATAATAATCACTCAACACTAGTACTGAGCATGCTGAGGAGAAGATGATGAAGATACTAGAGGTATAGAGCCAGGCTATTTTTTTATAGAGCAGGCTATTTTTTATTGGTGCATACAGTTCCTGAGCTGACATTAAACATTGTGCATACTGTGTCTGAGAGAAAGCTGACAAGATTTAAAGGAAGACAGAAGAGTGAGCTTTACAGTGAATGGTAGACTTTATTCTAACCATTATATGAGATGAGTGATAAGAACAATGAGTAGCTGTGAAAGGATTCATCACTATAGATAGTGTCACGGATCACGCCGCGATCCCCTGCCCTGGACCGCCTGCGTGTTGTGCCTTCCTAGCACTTGCCTGTCCTGTCCTGTTGCTTCCTGGAATCCTGTGTGTGCTCTGTGCCTCCTAGGGCGCGCGCTGCAGCTTTCTGCCTTTTATAGGTTACTTGTCCCTGTCTACTTCCTCTTCACCTCTGACCTCTGGCTAGCAGAAGAAGTTCCTGCCTTTACTCTGGGTCAGTCCATTGCAGTCTCTTGCTAAGTCTATCTTGAGCTCCTGCCAGTGTCTCTGGACAACTCCTGAAATGCTGGTCCACTTTCTGTGTCATCTGAGCTCCTGACCATCTGTCTGTCGTCTCCTGTGTCTGCTGTATCCTGCCGTGTTCCCGTCCTGTATCTGCCCTCCTGTTCCTGCTGTATCCTGCCGTGATCCCTGGTCTGTACCTGCTGTGTTACCTGTCCTGTTCCTGCTGTATCCCTATGTTGCTATGTGTACGTTCATTCCGGCTGTATCCTGCTGCACATGCTACTTATGTTCCTGTGGACGTGTATGTTTTAACCTGTCCTGCACCTTGGCTGTCACCGCAGGTAGCCACGTCAGGGGTAGCGACCTGGGGGTCCCCGCAGCTAAGTCCGTCCCGCTTTGCAGCGGGCTCCGGTTAAGACCAGGGGTCCCTAAGACTCCGCTCCCTGGCGTTGTCTCCATACACCATCTTGCCTGCGGTGACCACAGTGGATCCACACCCAGATGTTAGCGGTCGGCGCTCCGGCGTACGTTGTTTGTCACCGTAGCGTTACAGATAGGAACAATGAAAAGAAGAGAAGGGCAAAAACAATAAGAACTCTTTGGCTATAACCAGACTGCACTGCAGAGCTGTATCTGTAAAATATAAGATGAGGGTATAAGTCCACGACTTATCTCTCATTGTGCAGATTTTCAAATAATATGTGCATATACATGTGCTGATGAAGAATGACTGACATCAAGTAATGTCAAAAGCAAATCTCTTTAAACAAGCTGGTCTTAAGGCTTAACAATATTTAATGCATCATCATTAATTCACTATAATTGGTTACTTTTAATAAACATACTTCTAGAATTGGTTACTTCTAATCAATATACTTCTACTCAAGCGGTAACCTTTACTTTATCTTTTGTTTTGTTACACTGCTGGTTGTTTTGCTAGCCAAGAAGACAATCTTAATTCATATTTTGGCTAAAATGTTAGAAAAAAAACAACTTGACTAGAAACTAGTACCAGAAAATGCTGAGAAATCTATGTAAATAATACAACTCAGTACATTTCATTCAATTGTTTGTTTCTCTAACAGGCCCACAGTGGTAAAATTGTGCTTCAAAGGGACAAGAATGGCAAGCAAGAAAATGATCAAAAAGACATTTGGAAACTACACCCCTTAATAAATATATCTAGGGGTGTAGTGAGTACATCGACCCCACAGTTGTTCCACAGATTTTTTTAGTGTAAGGTTGTGAAAATAAAAAAAATAAATGATTTCCAATATATAATAATAATATGCAGTTTTAGCTGAAGATGTTTCAGTTTCACAGGGAATCCTGGAAAAAAAAATGGGTTACGCAATTTCTTCCAAGTAATGCAGTACCCTATATGTCGGTATAAACTGCTGTTTGAGTGCATGGCAGGGTGTACAAGGGAGGGAGCACTATTTGGCTTTTGGAACATAGATTGTGGTTTGTGCCGTGTCGCATTTGCAAAACCCACCCAAGTACCAGTACAGGTGAAACTTTCCATTTCACTCACTTTTAGAATCAACTTGCCTCAGTGAATTCACTTTGGGTTGTATTGTGTATTTTGTGCGCACAAGTGTTTCAAAGTTTTTTTTAGCATTGGGTCATGAATATGAAAAAAACATTCCTTCCTTTTTGGTGTTTCACTTTCTGGTTCTGTGCATTACAAATAATATAATAACTTTACTATGCAGGTTGTTACAATTAGAATAATATAAATTACGGGAGGAACAAAATACAGCAATCTAAGTAGTGTTTTGTTTTACTTTTTATAGTCGTCACCATCGGGTATATTAATTTTACTCAACAGGTCAATATGATAATAGCAATACTAATGTAATTTTCTTGTGTTTTACTGTTTTTACACAATAAAAATATTTTAATTAAAAAAAGAAAGCATGTTTTGCATCGCCATAGTCTGAGAACCATAACTTTTATTTTTCTGTATACTGTACAGAGATGTTAAGGACCTTTTTTTGCATAATGCGTTGATATTTTCGTTTGGGAAACACATGATTTTTAATTGCCTTTTTGATAAAAAAAAAATTGTGCCACATAATAAAAAAAAAATACAGTAATCCTGGTAGTGTTTTTACCATGCTGTTAAAAATATACGTATAAATATCATACTAATTTTACTCTGTTAGGTGAAATGATTATAGTGATGCCCAATTTATATAGCTTTTTTGATCTTGTAGCACTTTAAAAAAAAAGTGTTTTTATTGCGTGAAACAATGTTTATGCATTGCTATTATATAAAAGCCATAACTTTTCTATTTTTTCATATAAAGAGTCCTGGAAGGGCCTTTTTGCTGAATAAACTGGAATTTTTATTGGTATCACTTTTGGGTTTAGATGACGTTTTTTAATTAAATTTTATTTTCATCTTTTTTGGGCTGATTGGTATCTGTAATGGGCAGTGTACATGTTTTACTTTTTTTGTTTGTGAGTTTTTTACTTCTTATATTTTATACACTTTGTTTTACATTTTTACACTTATCCTTTTAGGGAAGTAGCATTTGTTAGAGCACTGGTATAATATAGTGAAATCACCAAAACTATAGAGATATAAAGGTAGCTCACCAACTGATATGTCTCTCAGCATTAAGATAACATGGGCAGTGCACAAAACAAGCTATTTTGGCAATGGAGCAGAATCTAGATGAAAATCCAGCACTTGTCTTCTAAAATCACTTCTAATTTATTGAATTCCACGTAAAAAGAGTTTGTATAATAGCATACCACTCCTTACTCGTTTCAAGTCTCACAGAAAAGGACTCTTTGTGATAGGCTAAAGGTTGGACAGGAAAGAACAATTTATAAACACACCCTATAATCAAGCTATGAAAGTGAAAATAGGACATTGATGATACCTACCCTACAGTAGCTTTGATCCAATTGTAATTCATAAACATTTACATGTTATTAGATATATGACAGATGGGGAGACATGTATGAAAGAAGGCACCTCAAAGTGAATTATTGCATCTTGTATTCAGTGTATAATGCACCTGAATGTATGAAAATGAATTTTGTGAGATTATAAATGGAGTCTAAAGTTCAATGCACCTCACCTGTGTGTTTGGTGCATTAGTAATGCGCCAAACATGTGTAAATTCTATAGATAGGCTGGAAATAAAAGAAAGTAATTAGAATAGCATGTCAGTCAATAGAAACTATAGTACTGATCTTGCTTTGTGCGCCACAGATCCCAGCAAGACCTGTGGTGTGCTGGCTCTTGCTTTATGTAGAATAAAGGGTGAGAGCAGCAAAAATAAATTTCAGATTTAATGTAGTAAAAATTAAACAAAAACTCAACATCATCAGGTGGTTATTTAATGTAAAATTATTTTTAGAATTTATTAATTTTTAAATACATTTAATAGGAGATATTTTTATAAAGTTTTGATATTATATATTTTACATTAATTTTATATGATAACATTTTTATTGAATTTAAATAATTTAATTTTATATAGTTTGATTGCTATCATAAATTACTTTTTATTATTGTTCTGGTATAAGTTGAGAAATAATGGACATTTGTTTGCCCTAATAGCAAATCTAGCTCCACTTTGACTCCTCAGGCTCAGGCAGACCAAATTGAAATAGATCTGCTTGTTTGAGCAGTAATGTTCCTAGTTTTGCTGACCCGCATTCATAGATGTGTCTAATAGTTCAAATGTGGTGCAACACGCCCCCAGAACGCCCCCAGAACACCAAGGGCCACATGTATGAAAACTGTTTAGGTCTAAAACTCACTTTTTTGCCCATAGGTTACTTGTGAACAATGTGCCTAACACGTTTGGCACATCATACATCTCAGCCCATGGCGCATTTCACGTCAGAAAAGAGAAAAACCCTTTCCTACATGTTGCCCATGATTTTTAAAGTTCATGCCCACTGGCTACCTGGTATTATTCACAAAGACGCAATAGGCTTCCCTTTTGTTAAATTTTTTAGTTCAATCTCCAGCCCTTGAGATCTGCAACTTGCAAGCTGCTTGCATCTCCCTGATGCATGTTTAAAAAATGATTGGAAGCTCCTGAAAGAGAGCGTGTACTAGAACTATGGATATCAAATAAGTGTTCCCTTATTTGTTTTCTGAGTGATCTAATCATGCATCCCACATACTGTATTTAACATTGTAGGCATATATTACATTGTATAACAAATATTACGTTGTGGATCACAGTTGATAAACAAACGTATTTTGTGTTTATGGTCAATTAAAAAAGAAGATACTTTATCTGAATATTTTACAAACTTACTGTACATAAACCACACCATGAGAAATTGCAACAATTAGTTGATAACCAAGTATTTCCACTATCACTAACAGATCTAGTTCTATACAAACTTAGAGACAGAATATTTTCTATTGCTTTGGATTTTTGGGAGGATGAAACTACAACCTTCAAGTAAGATGTATCTTAGTATATCATCTCAGATATCAGTACTAATCGTTGCACATGTTTATCTAGCCAAACACTGAGGGCGACATGTCCCAATACACAAGTGCTGTTTTTTTGGTCTATTTTGCGCCATAAATACTCTTGATGCCATATTCTCAATATAAATGAACTGTAATATTTCAAAACTAGGCACATTATATGCTGGGCACAACACATTGTAATACACCTAAAAAGGTGCATTATTACAGTAGCAATGATACGCTGTGTGCCTCCATAACGCAATGCACCTATTGAGGCGCATAACATATACTAGTAATGACATTTTATGCTTCTTCGTAATGTAATGCACCTCGATAGGCGCATTACATACTCTAGCAATGATACACTATGCACCACGATTGCGCAATGCGCCTTTTTTGGTGCAATGAGCCTTTCAGGTGCATTAAGTTTACTATGCAAGGTATACCAGACACCAGATTTTTTAAAAGATTGTACTTTCAGGTACACTTTACACTGACAAAATGTGCCTAAAAACTGCAGTGGAAACACCAATATTCGGACATGTTGACCTGAGTCTTTCAAAGAGAGACCCAATCCCAGACATAATGGGCCTTGGTGGAGGAAGAAAATGCTGTTTTTCATACAGACCCCATTTTAGAACTTAAGCTAAACTTATAAGCCTTCTAATGTCCTAAAAAATAAAATCACATGAAGTCAACATGAAGTAGATATATAGTAGATGTCAATTGTTAATTATTTTGTGAGGTGTGACCATATAAGTAAACACATTTAATTTAATTGTCTAAAAGTTAGACAGCATAAACTTAGAGTGACCAAAAATGCACCAGATTTATAAAAGAGTTTTATGCTGTTTGATAAATTTAGTGCATCATTAGACTTGTCTAGCATTAAACCAACTATTAGCTGTCATACTTTTTACATAATTTTGTCACATTTTTGTCATAGTTTTTGGAGCAGCACATCGGATCATGGCCACGCTCCTTTCCTGAAAGGCCACACGCAGTTTCAATAATGGCGAGATCACAAAAGTGTCTAATGCACATAATAAATGTGTCTGTTAAACACTGAGACATGCTGTGCCAAAAATTTTCAACCTTTTTGCAGCATTTGATGACACTTTTTGCTGCAACCTCAATAGCAAATAAGAGCTTGAATGTAGAATGCCCAAAATTTAGCATCAGCATAAAGTACAATGATTAAAAAAGAACTAAACATTCTCACTTTGATTAATGAAAGCAATAAAAAGTTATTCCTACAAAAACTGACACACATTTGAAAAATTAGGCTGTGTTTGAAAGACCAGAACTGGCTGCAGCAGGAATGGAATGTAATTCTTTTTTGTTATGTGTGTGGGCCCAAGGTAGTGACCTGGAACCCAGCAATGCACTGGCAGTCTGCCCTGTGGCCGGATCGTAGATGTTTAGCACATTTTCCTGTGTTGAACTCTGGTACAGCTAAACTGTGAAACATATTTGAAATGTGGGGGATTTTTACCTTTTACTTTTAGCAAGCATTGTATTGTAATAACCTCTTATTCTGCAAGAACAAAAGGGATAAATAAAAAACAACCCATTTTAAGTTATCAATCTCTAAAAAATCTCTGGGTGGATTTTAATTCTATTCTCCACAATTATAATATATGTTTGTGTCAGATTTTCAGAGATGTTTATTTGTTTTTTATATGGTATAAAAAACACATTTAGTAAAAATTATGTTTTAGTGATTTTGTTCTTGATTATTTGAAAAAAGACAAACTTAGAAGACAATATTTCACATCATTTGAAACATTTATAAGTGACAGTTTATTTGTCTGTAAAACTTCTGCACATTTTGCCTTTTACCTTACTGTCTATATCTACAAAGTGTGTTTTACCTTTATCACCGTCAAAGTCAAAGCTTCATCTTAAAAAAAATTATAGATTTTTACACTCAAAACGTTACAATTTTTTTCAGGACCTTATTTACGTATCTTGAGAAATGTTAATCACTTAATACTTATGGTTTGTGTCCTTATCCATTAGTTTTTGCAGTTGCAGCATTCTCTCAACTCTATGCAATTTCTTGACTCCATCCTTTCAATTTATATCTCTCTCTGCTAAGATGTACGTAGCATTGTGATAACTATGGTATGACAAACTAAAATATGTTAAAACTAAGTTCTTCACTAATGTGGTAATGTTCATGCATATTGAGTAAAATAATACAGGTGATCAATTTGAATAAGAAAATCATCCTAACCAATGCATACAAAGCAGCTTTCTAGGTGCTAAGCTATTTACGTAGTTACTGTACATAGAAACAAGTCTGAACTGGTAGTCTGAACTAGAGATGTGGGAGCAGTAAAAAGTTATAGTTCAATTAGAACCTCGAACTTTAGTGTGTTCGGTTCGAGGTTCTATTTGAACTAGAACTCGAATTCGAACACCATTAAAGTCAATGGGAGAAGATGTTCTAGTTAATTTTTATACCTATACAGCTGTAATTACCTTCCATAACAGTAAACTTGATACGTGGAACAACTTAGTGAAGACAGTTTGGCTCTAAGAGTGACAGAAAAAATTTGAGAGGATAAAATACTTCAATCCTTTCAATGGCTAACTGAAAAGATGAGCACAGCTTGCAAGCAAGGGCGTAGCTATAGGAGATGCAGCGGTAGCAGCTGCTACAGGGCTCTGCATCCCAAGGGGGCCCAAAAGCCATTTTGACACATAGGAGATTTGGAGATTTTACTGAACCCCCAAAACTGCAAAAACTGAACTTTTGGCCACTGAGTATGATTTAGCAAATCCAAGCACTCTGTATAATATATATCCATGTATATGAGAGTTAGGCATCATTTGAGCCTGCAAATGTCACCAAACAAAAGCTTCTGAGTGTGGGAAAGATGCAGCAAGCAATACCAAACTCCTTAACTATGGATGTTTATGGAGAGGAAAATGCGATCTAACTAAGGGCAGTCTGTGCAGTACAAAGAGTGAGCTGAAAATGGCTCTCACAAGGCAACACAGTGAAATATACATAACATGGTCATGTGATTTTATCAGCCAATGCTCTGCACTAACTGGATGGCTGCCAAAAGTGCAGAAAGGTGATTGGATGGCCGCCAAAAGTGCAGAAAGCTGCTGATAACAAAACTGAAAATGGCGTCTCAAACTAGAACTTTACTCGAGCGAATAGTAAAATGTTCAGTTCAGTTTAAGTTCTAAAAATTCAAAAAGTTCTACTAGAACTTAACTTTTCTAGAACAGTTCGATCAACACTAGTCTGAACCACTCGACAGATTCCCAACGGAAAACACAGACAAAGGGAGAAATCTTCTCACAGTGCAGCAGCTCAGCAGGGAGGTTGAGTGTATGAAGATGACTCCCCTCCCCTCTTCCATTGATGCAATCTTCTTATATCCTCCCCTCCTACCTTTATATTTCCCTCCCTTACATGTTCTCTGTTCCTTTAATCCTATTTCTCCCTTATCTCCTTCATGTTCGCCTCTACCACCTTCGTGTCCACCATTCTCCCTTCATGTTCCTTCATCTCCCCCCTTTATGTCCTCGCCCACTTTCATGTTCCTTCCCTTTATGATACCCTCCACCTCTTCATGTCTCTCCTAGTTTCATTCTCTGCCACTCCCTTGAAAGTAAATTAACAAAAAAGGTAAATGTTCAGCAATCCTTTTTCAAGGCAGGAAGAAGAAGTGTATCTGTCATGATTATGCCTGACAGACCACCAGCTTTGAACTCTCGTCGCCGGCCAAGGCCGTTGCAAAGAAATCTGTGGTTTCAGCCATAGTTTTTTTATATTTGTTTTCACCAGTGTGAACACTGTCATACTCTGCTCTTTTAATTGATTTCTGGCCAACGCCGATAGTCAGTGTCCTCCAGCACCCCGCTAGTTAACTTATTTCCTTGCAAGTCTTTTTGATTGACAGCCTTGTATTCCAACCTGGTCTTTTGTTGCTTCCACCTATCACCTCTGTTCTTTGTTCTCTGGTCTGTTATAAAAGGGTTCCTGTGCCATTTCTCCTTGCCTGCTTTACTGGTTCCCTGTTGTGTCTGAAAGCTAGCCTGTTCCTCTTTCTTGTTTTACCTGTTTCCTGACCTTGGCTATACTTAGCGACTATTCTTCTGTTTTAGTTATTCTGTGCTACTGTACGCCGAACCCCATTAAAGTCAATGGGAGCTGATATTCAGGTTAATTTTTATACTAACACAGGTGAGGAGAAGCTAGAATTACCTTCCATAAGAGTAAAATGGATTGGTGGAACAAATTAGTGAAGACAATTTGGCTCTAAGAGTGACAGAAAAAATTTGAGAGGATAAAATACTTAATTCCTTTCAATGGCTAACTGAAAAGATGAGCACAGCTTGCAAGCAGTGGCGTAGCTATAGGAGATGCAGCAGTAGCAGCTGCTACGGGGATCTGCATCCCTAGGGGGCCCAAAAGCCATTTTGACACATAGGAGATTTGGAGACGGTGTGTTATACACCTCAGAAGATGCTGGTATTGGAAATGGCACATGGTAACTGGCAGGAGTCCCCTTTCACTTTTTTCACCAGGGCTCAAGAACATGTCATGTATGTGATGGCAGTAAGAACATCCCAACGGGGAACAGGAAGGTTCAGCTGGCAGGGTCAAAGTTATAAGGGGTGCAGTGGTAGCCAGGGCTGCCGTCAGTCATCTATTAAACGTTTCAGGGCCCCATGCAGCTAAATCAAATGGGGCCCCCACCTATTACTACTTCCTACTTTTAACATATCATTGGGCCCCTTTTTGATTAGGGCCCCTGACAGGAGTACTGCCCTATTGGCACCCGTGCCAGTTACCATGTGCCATTTCCAATACCGGTGTCTTCTTATGTGTCAAAGGGGCTTTTGGGACACCAAAGGATGCCGGGCCCCCAAGAGGCTGCTACCGCCAGGGGTGGTCACAGGGCAATGCTGGCAGTATTCCTGTCAGGGGTCCTAATCGAAAAGGGGCCCACAAATATTTTACAAAAATAGGAAGTAGTAATGGGTGGGGGCCCCATTTGATTTGGCTGTATGGGGCCTGAAACGGTTAATAGATGACTTACTGCAGACTGATTGATGACTGATGTTAATAGATAACTGATGGAATGTGTAACAAAATCGTTGGAGATCCACGCTTGATTCATTTTGATAAATGTCAAATGATCCACATTCTGGTGGGAAAGACGGATACATTTGTCAGTTATCACCCCGCCAGCTGTGCTGAATGTGTTCTGAGACAATGCTGGCTGCCGGACAGGCTAAAATTTGTATGGAGTGTCGAGCAAGCACAGACCATTCATCCATTTTGGACACCCAGAAGTTGAATGGGTCCAGATCAAGTCCAAAAACATTGGTGTTGAGCCACAGATAGTCATGGACCATGCTCTTAAGGCGGTCTCGGTGTGTCTGAACGCTGCCCTGCCTTGCAGGCACTGGTGAGGTGTTAAAAACTGAGTTAAAAATGTTAACCAGTGCGCTCCTGCCACACTGCCTACTGCTACAGCTACTTGCCATTCTAAAAACAGTCACATTTCAAAGATACATTGCTCACCATTAGTGTTGAGCGATTGCGTTGGCTATCGAGATCGATCGATAGTCGATAGTCGGCCGCTATCGATAAGGTTTTTCGATAGTGAGCATCGATTATGCGCGATGACCATTAAAGTCTATGGAGAGCAACAACACCTATTCATTATTACACCCAAACAAGGCTGGAGAAGCTGAAATTAACATCCACAACAGTCAAATGGATACGTGCTACATCTTAAGGCAACACACTTATTTTAAAAGCACAAAAAAAAAGCCCCACAGCCCCTTTTAACTACCCCTGTCTTGTACCACAGCCAGCCCCTTTAAAAACCGCATCACCCACAAATTAAAAAGTCCAAAGGGCAGTATTTTTGAACCATCAGGTTACTTGAACTGGACATTAAAATATCCCGTCCTGGAACGCAGCATGACCCCAAACCTGCATGACCCCCACATTTAAAAAGGGGCCGGAAAAAGGAGCTTTCAACCCCCAAATTTTTTTTTTTCACTGGACATTGACTATACCGCCCCTGGCCCACAGCATGACCCCCAAACCTGCATGACCCCCACTTTTAAAAAGGGGCCCGGAAAAAAGGAGTCTTTCAACCCCCTTTTTAGTTGAACGGACCATTGACTGTACCTGCCCCGGGGCCCACACATGGCCCCCAAACCTCAAAATGACCCCCACATTTAAAAAGTGCCGGAAAAAAAGGAGTTTTTTCAACCCCATTTTAGTTTCACGGGGGAAAAAAATTAAACTATACCTGTCCGGGGCAAAAAGGGGGGACCCCCAAAACCCTTTCTGACCCCCATTTTTAAAAAGTCCGGGAAAAAGAGTCTTTAAACCCCCATTTTAGTTGAACTGGACATTGACTATACCTGTCCGGGGCCACATAAATGAGCCCCAAACCTCATAAACCCCCATTTTTAAAAAAGGTCCGGGAAAAAAAGGATTTCTTTCAACCACCATTTTATTTTCACGGGACATTGACTATCCTGTCAGGGGGCCACAGCATCCCCCCAAACCTGCATGACCCCCACATTTAAAAAGTCCCCCAAAAAAGGAGTCCTTTTAAAACCCCCAAATTTTAGTTTCACGGGACATTGACTAAACCTTCCGGGGCCCAAAGGGCATGACCCCAAACCCCCTGACCCCCACTTTTTAAAAAGTGCCGGAAAAAGGAGTCTTTAAAACCCCCTTTTTTAAAGTTAAACCCTGGACATTGACTATACCTGTCCTGGGCCACAGCATAAACCCGGGGCCGGATTTTACAGGGGTTTGGGGGGAAAGCCCAGGCGGGCGTCCGTCATCTATTAACACCAGTTAAAAAACCCTGATGCGCAGAAACCCGAAAACTGTCGGCTGAAGCCGAGTGCGGAAGCGGAAGTGTGAGAACTCCAGCCTTCCTTTTGTACCCAGTCAATACCTGGGTACGCTTGCCCCCCGAATGAGTGGGGACCAATTGAGTTTCCCAATTTTGGAAATACGGGGGTTAACGCTCCTGTTAAAACCCAGTCCCCTTTTATTTTGGCATTTTTTTTCCTATTTTCCCTAAACGTGCGGGAGGAAATGGTCTCGACTTTGTTCCTGTCCGGGCCCATCCCCAAAGCCCCTTTGAAAAACCCTTTACATTTTGGTCAAGTTTTTCCTGCCCCCCTTTTTTCTTTAAAAATTCAGAAAATTTTTTTTTAACAGCTTTTTTGTAAAATGCAAGTTTTTTAGAAACTTTAATTCAGAAAAAAACTTTTTTAAAAAATAGGAGGGGAAATCCCACCATGGCTTTTTTTCTTTTTTTTCATTGATTAAAGGGGTTGGGTTAAATACGGGGAAAGATAGCTATTTAAAGATCTTGCAAAAAAAAGGGCATTATTGCAATATGTGTCCTTTAAACCCGGCCCCTACCTATTCCTGTTTTCTGACAGCACCATCCCCCTTGGGGCCACTCTTGAAAATTTTGGGGGAAAAACCCAAAGTCTTTTAGAAACAACACTTTTTTAAATAGGACCTGTAGAAATAGCGCATGCCAGAAAAATTTCCCCCAAAAAAAATTCAAAGCAGGGCCCCCTTTGAGCCACTTTGGCAATTGTGAAAAACCAAATGTCTGTTAAAAACCCACTTTTTTTTTTTATAAAGGACCTGTAGTTTTGTTTGCATTTTTCCAAAGCACATGACCCAAAAAATTATAAAAATACTTCTAAAAGCCACTTTTAAAAAAATGTGGGGAAAATGCCACTTAAAAGGGCCACTTTTCTGTTACAAAGGAACCATGGTTATTGCTGTACTCACAGCACATCCCCCCAAAAAAAATTATAAATAAAAATTTCCCTCAGCCACTAAAAAAAATTTTGAGGGGAAATGCCACTTAAAAGCCACATTTCTTTTCCCAAAGACCAAAATTATAGCTGAATCCACAGAAAACAGCCCCCAAAAAATTAAAAATATGACTTCTCAGCCACTTTTTAAAAATTTGTGAGGGAAAAAAGGCCATTTTAAGAAGCCAAATTTTCCTTTTCCAAAGGCCCCAAATTTAAAAGGCTTATCTCACAGCAAAAGGACCCCAAAAAATGATAAATATGATTCCCCACCCACTTTTTTAAAAATTGTAAAGGGAGAAATCCACTTAAAGGGTCACATTTCGTTCCAAAAAACCATGTTTAAATTGCGTATCTCACAGCAACTTTACCTCAAAACCTTTGGGGACAATGCAAAAATTTCTTAAGAAAAATGAGTAAATGGAATACGGTTTGTCAAAAAACCTTGCGGTTTTTATTTTTCCCCTCCTCACAGAAAAAAACCGAAAAATGAACTGTTGGGAAAAGAAAAAAAAATTGCAGTAAGAAATGAAATTTTTAAAAAAAAAAAAAGTTTTAAGGGGACCATTTCTTTTAAAAAGGTGTGAAGTAACGGCAACTAATGGGTTCCTCGGAAATTGGGGCAACAACATAAATCAGAGATCCGGGCCTATTCATCTTGATGAAAGTAAAAAACGATCCACATTATCTGGGGAAACCCGGGATGCTTTTTGCCCTGAATGACTCCCCCACCGTGCGGGAATTCCGCTCAGAAAAGACGCTGGCTCGGGCATTAAAAAACACCTCATGGCGGGGCGAGCCAGCCGGGCCATTCGCCCCAATTTTGATCCCCAAAAGAAACCCCCCCCCCCCCCCCCCCCCCCCCCCCCCCAAATTGGGCCCGGACCCTGCAAAAACATCGGTTTTTAAGACGCAGAAAGTCGGCACCCAGATTTTAAACTGATCTCTGTTTGGGGGTTTTTATGTGGTGTCCCCTGCTTTGCTTTCCCGTTGGTGGAGGGGTAAACAAAAATTGCCAGAGGTCCCCCCATTGGGTTTTTCCTCCCCACCTTCCCTGTTTCCCTCCCGGGCTACGCCTATTTTGGCACTCTATTTGCTGTCACGTCGCGGGATTTTTCCCCCCGGACTTTGGGGGAACGGAACAAAAAATGCAACAGATGTCTCCAGTTGATCGCCCCAGCAAGGTCTCCTTTTCCTGCTTTTTCCCTCTCTATTTGGGTGGGGGGAAAGGGAAAAGCCCGGTTTTGTTTTGTACCGGGGATCCAGGAGGGGGGCCACCCTAACTGTTGTTAAAATTTTGATGGCCTTAATGCGGGGACCCATTTTAAGGAAATGGAGCATCCAACACTCAGGGGTGAAGATGGACCCTTTGGGAATTTCCCAACCTCGGGGGTCAAAGGGGCACACAAACTAAACTTCCTCATCTTCCTCCTCCCCTAAAATTCGCGCCAACCTTTTTTCCAAGGCAGGGACTTCGGTAACATGGGAGGTAGGGTACCTCCTCCTCCTCCTCCTCCTGCTGCCTCCGGCACAGCTTCAACACAGCCCTGACTTCCTCAATGAGGCCCCCCTGAGAGCTGAACGCCACCTTTTCATTAGCTCTGTAACCCCGAACCACGCCAAAAAAGACCGATGAAATTGTGAAACTGTCGGGCCCTTTGGATTTGAACCCGGGGAGAAAGGCTCCGGTCCGGGATCTGTGACCGCTCCTCCTCCGTCGCTGGGGGACCTGTTGTTTTAATGCCCCAAAGATCTTTCCAGAACTAAATCAAAACCAAAAAACCCGCGGGCAAGGGGGTTGTCCCACTGCCCCTTTTGGGGGCTTTTTTTTAAAAAGGCAAGGGCGCAACTCTATCACCTGCCTCCACTCCGGTGGCTCAACACCCCCCAGGTCCCCTACCGCTGCTTGTTTAGGGGCCCGTGTCACTTCGTACTGCGTAATTTGGGATTGCGCTGCTGCCACAATCGCTGGGGGCATGGGAGGGGAATTCCAGGTGTTGCACGTCAACAATGAGAACGGTTGACGGGGGGGCCGAGCGACCCCTGCAACCCCAGCCCGGGGGGAACCAAGCAGGGTGCGAACGGCCCGGGAAATGCGAAAATCCCGACCTCCCAGCCTTCTTCAGCAAGCAGTCCGACCCGGTAACTCTTTTGAAAATTTTTGGATGACAAGGGTTTATGACATGTGGGGGGGCAAGGGGTGTGCCCAGCCTACCGATCTTTAAGGGGGGCCCCCCAGATTTTCCCCCCGTTATCCACCCCCACCTTTTCCTGGCACAAAATTCTTGGCACCCAGCCGGCCGGTCCCCGTTTCTTAGTGCCGTCCCCATCTCCTGACCTGTGTGTGGGGCAGTCTCCAAGGCAGATTAATTTTTAACAAAAGGGGCCCGGTGTCTCTGGGCACGTGATGGGCCCCCAGAGGGCCTTGGGGGGAAAGAGCCCGGGACCCTCCCCGCGGTTTTTTAAGACGTGCGCCGAGTCTGAGAGCCAAACCCTCACCCCGCAGAGACCAAACCACCCAGCCCCCCCATTGACTGTCACAGAGATTACAGTCTCTTACTATCCATGTGTCGGTGGTGAGAAGCAGACAAAGCGCTTGAAATTTTAGAAAGAAAAACGGGCTGGCCAGGGGAGGGGCGGCTTTTTTTGCAAAGAAATGCCTGCTCGGCACCTGGTATTTGGGGGGGAAGCGAGGGCCCTGACGTGGCGGAACCCATCTGTGTCCCCAGACGGAAAAGGGAACATTTCCAAGGCCAAAAAGCCCCGGCAATGCCGACATTCAGGCTTTTTTGGGTTTGGGGGGTTTTTGGGGGGAAAAGGGGTTTCTTTTGCTCCCAAACCGGAAGACAGAAGGCTGGCTGCTAACTGGCCGCTGTACGGGGTGCAGGTCGTCAAACTGGGGTTAGGAGAAGGGGTTGGGGTGGGCCTGGTTTGGGGCTGGTGCTACCGGCGACGGTTTGGGGGCTGAAGGGAGGCTGATCCCGAACATGGACTCTAGAGACATGGGCAAACTGAGGGAAAGCTTGGGGGGGCGGAGGAGGAGGGGGCGGAACAGAGGGGGTGACAGTGGTTGGAAAGGCCCCGGGGTCGGTCTGGCCCCTTTTTTTGGGCCCCGGTTTCCCTTTCCCTTTTAACTCAGCATTCCCCTGCATGTGACAAACATGTTGGTGGTGGTTAACCACTTAAGGGTTTTTGCCTCTACTTATGCGTTTAAAGGCAAAGGCGGCATATGGAAAATTTGCTGGGTGAATCAAAGGGTTGCTCAAAAAAGGCCCAGGGTTGAGAGGTCCGGACCTTTTTGACGGCGAAACGAGGACGGGGGTTTTTCGCTGACCGGGCTGGCGGAAACAATCAGGGGGACTTCTGCCCGCCCTCCCCCCTTTTTTGTGGGGGGACCCCCCTTTGAAAAACTTTCCCCACCCTTTTTTCCTCCTCGTCCACTGATGAAGCGCTCGCAAGCAAATTCCCGGCGGAAAAGACCAGGATGGATCCGCAATGTCGTCATCAATCATCAACAACACAGGGGACTTGGGCGTCCTGACTTTTTCCTCCAAAGCTGCGGGCTACAAGCAAGGGGCAAATCAAGGCGGGTTTCCCCCACCCCCCGGGGTTTTTCCGTTGACCGGGTTTCCCTTCCCCCTCCTCTGATGGCATAGAAAATGGGCGTCAAGGGGAAGAAAATCATCCTCTTTGGCCCCTTGATTTTTTTAACAAGCCCTTTTGACCCCAACTGCATTTTGTCCTCAAAGTGGTTTTTCAAAAAAGGGTTTTCCACATGGTTTTGGGGACAAAGAGTTGACATTTGGGCCGCTTTATTTTGGCAGATGCGATGATGCAGATAAAAGACAAATTTTTGGGGCCCTGACTGCGAGGGCAGGAGGTTTAAAACCCGCTAGAAGCAGGGGTTGGGAAATTTAAACCCCTGAAGGACAGAAATTTGGGGACGATGTTTTTGTTTTCTTAGATTCACGGGGGGCCCCACCCAGCGATGACAGGCCCCGGGCGGGCCCTTTCAACTGACGATCCGCGGGATTGGGGGTGTTGTCCAAGCAAACTGGGGAAAAAAGCCACCTTCTCTCCCTCCTCTACCTCCATGTGCTAAACCCCCCCCTTTTTCTCCTTTCCACCTGCATTTCGCTCCATGTTCAGAAAAATAAAAATTTGAGAAGGAAGGAATAGTTTTTGGAAAGTCCTTATTAAAAGACGGGAAAAACACAGCTATTTTCCCAAAACCCTCTAATCAAAAAAAATTGCTGGAAATTTAAATTTAACTGCAAGGTGTCTATCAAAAAAATCTGGGCGGCAAAAGTTTCCCAAAAAAAAAACTATCTTTATGGGTTTTTATAAATAAACTTAATTTTTGCACCTTTTCAAAAACCCCCGTGGTAATAAAAATTGCTTTTTAAATTTACTAATGCTGGGGTCAAGAACAGTGCTGGGTGCGCAAAATTCAAAAAACACGTAACTGTTAAATTTTTGGGTATAATAAACGGTATTTTTTTGCACCCTTTTAATTCACCCCTTTTTGAATATAGAATTGCTGTTTTAAGATTTTTCCTAATCTTTCGTCAAAGAACAGTGAAGGGTGGGGCAAAAGTCAAAAAACCCGTAAAATGTTTATGTTTTGGGGAAAAATAAAAACGGTATTTTTTTTTCACCTTTCCCAAAAAACCTATTGGGGAATATAGAAATGCCCGTTTAAAAAATTTAAAGTAGATCGCCCTCCATGAAAATGCTGGGTGCGCAAAATTCAAAAAAAACGAAACTTATATGTTTTTATAAAATAAACAGTATTTTTTGCACCTTTTTAAATTTACCTTGGGAAAAATAGAATTGCCCCGTTTTAAAAAATTTAAACCCAGATGCCCTCAATAACACTGCTGGGGGCGCAAAAGTCAAAAAACCCGTAACTGTGGGTGTTTTCGTACATACAACGGTATTTTGGCAACAAACCCAAACCCGTGCTGGGCTACAAATTGCTGGGTTTTTAATTTTTAAATGCAAGGGGGATATATCCCAAAAGTCACAGGTGTAAAGGGGAAAATTTTAACACCAAACAATTTTACTGATAATAAAAGTGGAGTTTTTTTCACTAACAAAGAGACCCCGCAAGTTTTCTAGAAATTTAAAGTTTTTAAACCAATAAAAGTTCAGGGTCCCAATATCCAGGAAATTTCAAAAAAGCAAACCCGTTTTAAAAATAAAGATATTCCACTACAATGTCTACACTAATCTTTGGGAACTTTATCCAGGGTTCTTTATAGATAAGCTTTTCTGTTTTTCGCCCGGGCCCCCCCCCCCCCCCCCGCTCCCACCGCGTGAAAATTTAAAAGTGGTAAATTTTTGCTTTAAAATTCCCCTACTAACTGCATAAAATTTCAAATCCCTAATCTAACTAAAATTTGGGAAAAATCAAAAGCTAATAGTAAGGTTTCTCTGGGGCAAAATAACTAATTTGCTAGCGTTTTTTCCACAAAGGGAGAACGCGGTTTCCCATCCCCATGAAGCTGAGAGAAACCAAAATGAGGCGAAAAAGGAAAAAGCTGTTCTATGTAAAACGAGGTCATGTGATTTTTCCAGCCAATCGCAACCAACCACCCCAGTCATGACTGAAAACACATCTCCCCCTGCTCTATTTTTAAATCTGTTTTGCGGGCCCCCAAAAATTTACAGGAAGCCCCGAAAAAGGCGCGATTTTAAAATAGATGATGCACAGTTTTTAAACCCTTTAAATTTATCGCATGATCTGGAAATTTCGATCACCATAAAAACCCTTGCGATTTCAACTTTGTCGAAAAAAAATCGCTCAAAACTACCACCATTGCATTGCTTAAATCCTTTGCACCTGTTTCGCTGCTGGGGGTAATGCCAGTAATAGATCGCACGTTACGGGCCCCCATTTGTTAGCCCAGCAAGCTTCATAGAAAAAGAAGTTGAAACCAGCGAATCTTCGCAAAAATTCACCCCTTATTTCCACCCATAGATAAGGGGGGTACAGGATCAAACCGACGCATTTTGGGGCTTTGTATTATGCCCTTTTTTTCACCCCCAAATGCTGGTTTCAATTTACTTGCCATTCTACTGCGTACGTTTGACATTGTTTCCCCCAATGACATTAGAACGTGAAGAAGACCAACAGATGTCTCGAGTTGGTCAATGAGCATGTTAAATTCCACTTTTCCCCGTCAATTTGTTGGGGAAAGGAAAAGTTTTACTTTTGATTTGTAACGTGGTAAGGGAGGGTGGCCACCCATTTTTTCGCTGTTCTTTTGATTGCCTCGTGCTTGGTCTGTTGCGGGAAATTTAAATCCAAGCAACTCATTGTGAGATGCGCAGATTTTCCAATCCGGGGGTAAAGGGGGGTACTAACCAAATCTTCCCCCTTCTTCCCCTCCTCCTCCCCGAAATCTTTTCCAAACCCTCTTACCCCCGAAGGTAAATGGGGTAAGGGTGGGCCCCCTGCCCATTAGCCCCCACTTCCTCATCCAACCATCCCAATCATCAGTCATGCCCCTTACTCTGTGAGCTAAACTCTGTCCTACACCTGCCCTGGAACTAAAACCCACCGCCAAAGAAGCCCCAATAAAATTTGGGGAAAACAGCCGGGCCTTCTAATCCCCGGGAGAAAGGCTCTTTCCCCTCACCCCCTCCCACGACGGGTTTTGCTCCCCGCAAGATTTGAAAACGCTTGTTTCCCGAAAAAATATACCACAATTGGGGCATCTGACAACGTCTTTTCCGGGCTGACCATTTTGGTTGCGCCTTCAAAACTGTCAACGCTTGTTCCAGGTAAAAAAAGACAAAATGGTCATGCTGACAAGGCATTGCCTGACTGATATTTTTGGGTTTCCCTTCAAAACTGTCAAGGTTTTGAAGGATCCTTCACTTCCTCCATCCTATGGCCAGTACCCCCAGGTCCGCACAACGCTGTGAGGCCATCGAACTTAAACTTCATAATAGCATTACAAACCCGCCACAATCGCTGGAGCATTGGAGGGGGGATTCCCCGTGTTTCCCTCAACAATCAGATGTGGGCCCAGACCATCTCAACGCTGCCCGCCATGCTGAAGCAGGGGGCGAACACTGGAAGTTGAGTAAAACCTTACCTTTCCCAGCAACAGTCTATACCCGGGTAGTGCTTGAAAAATTCCTGCCCAACTAATTTCATGACATATGCCAGACAAGGGATGTGCGTAAGTTTACTGATCCTAAGGGTAGCAAAGAGATTTCTCCCATTGTCACACACCACCTGCCTTTGGGCCCGGTTTTTTTCCCCAGCATTGGTCGGATGATGGTGAGCCCATAGCCTTGACCTTGTGTTTGACGGGCTCCAAGCCATTAATTTCAGAACGGGCCCGGTTTTTCTTTGGGACGTGATGAACCCGTCGGGTTGTCGATTGGACTCTGCACCATCCCCCAATGTGGAAAAGTGCCCCCCCGAACCCATCATCCGCAGAGGCACTGTCATCCATTCAACCCCCAGTGAGCAGTCAGTGAAAGTAAGCCTTAACCGTCTTGTATCCATGTGTCTGTAGTAAGAGGACTTTGGGGGACACAATGCAGCCAACTCGCCGGGGATTTTTTCGCAATGTGGCGGGCCAGGGGAGGCACTTTTTGGGAAAAAAAAAGCCTGTTAAGCATTGATTTGAAGGCAGCCCGGGCCAAATGTGGCAAAAACCCATTTCCCTGTCCCCCAAGCGGAAAGGCAACATTTCCAAGGCCCAAAACCCGGCATGGACATTTAGGCCTTGGCTTTATGTGGAGGGGTGAAAAAAGTTTCTTTGTCCCCACCCCCTGGGACACGAATGTGGCGTGGACTGGCTGCTGTAGGCATGCAGGTCAGATGGTGGAAGGGGGGAGGGTTTAGACTGTGTTGCTGGGGGTGGAATTGGCCAAAATGTCTTTGGGGGTGGGGGTGGGCTTGCCGATGCCTTGAACATCGGGAGCAAGGGCCATGGTCTTTTGGGAAATGGCAAGCAGAACATGTCACGGGGGTTTTTTAAACCAGACCCGTATGGGCCCTTTTTTAAACCCAAGTATTTTTTCCACAAAATTCATGCTTTACATGCATGGCCTTTCAGTGGTGGGGTTAAACTCTTTAGATGCTTTCCTCTACTGACGCATTGACAGCAAATCCGGCATATGACATCGGTCGGCGAGTCTGAGGCTTGATCGAAAAAGGCCCAGGCTTCACAGGTCCTGGACCTCTATGACAGTGAAAACCTAGTAGCGGTGTTCCCATTGCCACCACTGACCATGGCTGGTGGATTAATGCCAGCGGACTTGTGCGACTCCCCTCTCCCTTTCTGTGGCCGGACCCGTACTGACACATCCTCCTCCTCCACCTCCACTGATGATGCACTCACCGGCTGCTGCTCAAAAGACCACGTTGGATCTGCAATGTCATCATCACAGGTGACGTCCTCTTCCTGACAGTCTACATCCTCAAGCTGCGGGCTAGAAGCCACAGGCACTGCAAGGCACCGCTGACCGCTTGATATTTCTGCCGACGGACCAGCTTCCTTCTCCTCCTCTGAGGGCATCAGCGATTGGGCATCAGAGCAGACCAAATCATCCTCTTTGGCTTCTTGATCTTTTGAAATGCCTTCTGACTCCACCTGCATTGTGTCATCAAAGAGCTCTTCAGAATATGGATTATCTAGAGTTGTCTGTTTATTGGGTAACATTTGGCCTTCAGGTTGGAGAGATGATGATGGTGATGATATTTGTGCCCTTGACTGAGAGGAAGAGGAGGTAAAACTGCAGGATGTAGGTTGTGTTAACCACTGAAGAACGGATTGGCGCCGATCTTCAGTAATGAGATGCACAGGGAACTGACCAAGTGATGACAGGCCTGACGGTCCTGCGACTGATGATGTGCTCGCTTGTGCGTTGTCCGGATCTCTGGAAGGAGAGCCTTGTCTCGTACCTCTATCTCCATGTCCTAAGCCACTCCTTGCTCACTTACCACCTCTAGTTCGCTCCATGTTCAAAAATATAAATATTAAAAAGGTCAAGATTTTTTCTATGGAATATTGGTGAAATGGGATCTTATGGAAGAGCCCTGACAGCAAATCAAGTGGTCTTTAATGCCTATACTTTACAATGGGCAAATAGGATTATAAATAGAATTTTTTTTATTGAATATCGGTGAAATGGGGTCTTATGGAAGAACCCTGACAGCAAATCAGGTGGTCTTAAATGTCTATACTTT
The DNA here is from genome assembly GCA_025379985.1 of Phyllomedusa bahiana. Classification (NCBI taxonomy): domain Eukaryota; kingdom Metazoa; phylum Chordata; class Amphibia; order Anura; family Hylidae; genus Phyllomedusa; species Phyllomedusa bahiana. The sequence goes on from JAODAL010009364.1 coordinate 63,306, forward strand.
ACAACGGGCAAATAGGATTATAACCAGAATTTTTTTATGGAACATCAGTGAAATGGGGTCTTATGGAAGAACCCTGACAGCAAATCAAGTGGTCTTAAATGCTTATACTTTGCAACGGGCAAGTAGGCTTATAAACAGAATTTCTTTATGGAATATCGGTACAAAACTCCCCAACTCCCTAACTATTGATGTGAATGATTCCCTTAGCTAGCCGTCCCTCCACCCCCCGCCACACACCCCGAGTAATCTAACTAGCAGATTTTCCTGTGTAAAATCACTAGAAAATGCTAGCAAACAAGCACACACAAAGGCAGCAGTGTGTTCACTGCAGAGAGTAAGATGGAAATGGCGTTCAATAGGAAATACTGTGGCATACACACAGGACGGTCATGTGATTTTAGCAGCCAATGTGATCCCAGCATCCTCAATGGTGACATTTTGACCCCCTCTCTGTGCTCTGCACTGATTGGCTGGCCGCCAAAACTGATGGAAGCAGCTGAAAATGGCACAGAATGCCTGTGCCAAAACCGAATTTTATCAAACTTGCGTCAAAAAATTTGATTCGTCTCAGGTTTGGAAAAAAGGTAAAATTTGTGTCGCACTAACCTTTTTCCGAACGGTTCGGCTCAACACTATTCCTCACATGTTACTATTGAATTGATGTTTTATTGAGCACTTTGTCTATATTTTTGATAGGGAGCCAGCAGTTTGCCTGGAAAGGTAAGGAAAGTGGGGAATTAGTGGTTAATACTAGCAGGTGCCATGCGCCTGCGTTGCTTGTGGATTGAATCTCCGTCTTTTACTCCGGTGTCCATTGAAGGATCCTGCGCATGACCAGAAATGCACATTCCGGTTCATGCGCATTGGGGCTGGATTTCCAGAAGAGGGGCAGGGTACCACAGATGCCGATAGAGCACGATTGCAATTGGGCTAAGAACATCAGGTGACCAGGGATAGTTTAATATATAAAGATCCTTGGGGTGGTAGATCTGTGTCCTCTGAAAAAGGCATTGTGCCGAAATGCGTCGCAATGGGACATCATGCATACATGCATTTTTAGGTTAATATTTGGTCCTGTGTGTACGATTAGGATTACTTTACTCGATATTTGTTGGGTGCATATTAATTAGTTATAGCTAGAGATGAGCCAATCGATTCTAACGAAGTGGAATTAGTTTAGAATTTCATGAAAACTTTAGTTCTGCATGAAGGCAAAGTTTATGGTACTTCGCGGGAACGAATCATCTCTTTTTTCTAAAATGGCCATGAGCACATGGCGTGACATGAGGTAGAGAACTCTGGGAGGAAGAAAGGAATGCCCGCAATGACATAAGCAGACAGGAAGCCAATCAGCAACCAGCGGGCTTCTGTGACGTCACAGTCCTATAAATACGGACGCCATGTTAAATTGTCGCACTTGTCAGTGTTTTTCCTGCCACAAGCATCTGGCTGCTGCAGCACTATATTGCACGCTTTACAAAACAAACTCGTTTTTGAGCAACTGGGATGAAAGACCTTCACAAGTGTGTGTCATATACACACTTGTTCCTGAACCAGCATTATTATTTTATTTTATCTTGTGGGGTATTTTCCCTAATGTCCAGGGTGAGTGTATTTCAACCCCATACATGCCTGAATTCCATCTGTTTTTTTTATGTAGGGTACTTTATACCCAAGGGATAATTTAGCCTCTTGTTTGTGGGGTAATTCGGAGTAAAATACAGGGTGTGTGTATTTTTTCCCCCCTATATGCCTGAATTCCATCTGGGTTTTTTTTTTTTTCTGTAGGTATGTTAAACCCAAGGGTTGATTTAGCCTCTTGTTTGTGGGGTAATTTAGAGTAAAATACACGGGGGGGGGGGGTGTGTATTTTTTGCCCCATATATGCCTGAATTCCATTTGTTTTTGTGTAGGGTATTTGAAACCCAATCGTTAATTTAGCCTATTGTTTGTGGGGTAATTTGTAGTAAAATACAGGGTGTGCGTATTTTTGCCCCACACATGCCTGAATTCTATCTGGTTTTTTCTATAGGGTATTTTCTACCCAAGGGTTAATTTAGCCTTTTGGGTTATGTTGTAGTAAATACAGGGTGTGTATTTTGCCTACACATCTTCATTAAACAGTCGTTTTCTATAGGGTATTTTCTACCCAAGGGTTAATTTAGCCTCTTGTTTGTGGGTTAATACAGGGTGTGTATTTATCATATACAGACATCTTCATTAAACAGAGTCTGTCAGACAGAGAGGTGGCATGCGAGTGGCAGTGGCACAAACGTTCCTGTAGCCGGCACGGGTCGCAGCACAGTAAGGGACGTCGCAGCAGGGGTGACTCAGTGAGGCCAGAACTGCCGGTGTTATCTAGTGGCCATGTGTTGACCAGCAACCCAAGGGTTCTTGATTGGTTGACCAGGTCATCCACTTCCTCCCAGAGAACATCTGACAACCCAGCCAAGAGTTGATGGGTTCGTCAGACACAACCCTTAGATGGCATGGCCCGGGAGCAGGTCAGGGGCCCTCACCTGTCCTCAACCCGCCTCTGACCTGTTCGGTTCCCTCAGCCAAAGAACTACTATGTGATCTGGGCTCTGCGCCACTATACAGTGAGGATGAACTCTTTGAGGACAGTCAGTAGCTACTTGGCAGCGAAGAGGTGGGGCATAAATCTGCTGCTTCTTGCAGTAGGCAGGAAAGTATTGATGTGGAAAGTGGCATGGGAGGTTATGTTGCAAGCGGTCAGGCTCTGCATGCTGAGACCGTTGAGGAGGATAGCAGTGGCAGGCAAACACAAATAGATGATGATGATGATTGCACTTGAGAGCCGGGTGAAGCAAGGGCTTCATCATCATCATCGGGAGAAGAGGGTGTCAGTTGCGTGTCAGGCAGCAAGTCAGTAATGTGGCCGTGAGTCAGCAGGGTGGCTGCAGTGCGAGGTCGGGAGCCAAACGACCACAGGGTAGAAAACCCGCTTCGCATGTCCAAGAAAGTTGTGGCACAGGGGCTCACTGAGCCAGCTGCAGTAGTAGTCATTCAGTGCGGAGCGTTGGCGGTAATATCACCTACGCGGTGGTGCGGCAGATTTTTGCTAAGACACTGGAGGAGCCGAACATGTGTATATGTAGAATCTGTGGGCAGAAAGTGAAGTGTGGCCAGGGAGCTAACGTTGGCACCATGGCCCTGCGTCAACACATGCAGCTTCACCATTCAGTGACCTGGGAGAAACGTGTCTCAAATGTGGTGGTCCATCCTGCCGCAGCAACAGCAGCAACATCCAGTGGCACGCATGCCATTTCAGCCAGTCAAGGCTCCACCACCTCTGCCGAAGGAAGCTGTCTGTCTTTCCTATCATCTACTGGTCCAGATGTTCCTGCTCCTCGCCACTCATAGCACCAGCAGTCGTTCAGAGAGGCTATTACCAAGAGAAAGTAGTATGTGTCCAACCATCCTAAGATGCAGAAGCTGAACGTGCTCCTGTCAAATTTGTTGTTACAGAAGTACCTCCCTTTCCAAGTGGTGGTCTCTGCGCCATTCAGAGGACTAATGGCTTGTGCTGAGCCGAGATGGAGAGTCCCAAGCCATTATTTTTTTTCTGAAAAAGGTAGTACCAGATACAAATATGTAGAACAGAAGGAGGGCCGGTCCTTGAGCCTATCGGTATCTTCCAAGGTGCACGGCAGCGCGGACCTGTGGCGCTGTATCTACGGTCATGGAGAGTACATGTCCTTTTTGGCCCATGGGGTGAATGTGCTTCCTGCCCAGCCACAACAGCAACTTGGACAGGAAACGCTGCTTTCTTCTCGACATTGTCAAACTGCTGATCCTGTGCCAATGTCTGCCTCCTCCTCCTCCACCACCTCAGCTTCCACAAGTCTAAGTGCTGCTCCATCATACCACATGTGCAGAGCACAGCGGTGTCACGCAGTTCTACACCTGGTTTGCCTGGGCGAACGAAGTCACAAAGGGGAGGAACTGCTCCACGTCATGCAACACGAAATCAATGTATGCTTTCTCCGTGACAACTGCAAATCAGAACCATGGTGACAGACAATGGAAGGAAAATAATGTCCGCACTGCACCGGGGAGGGCTGAGACATGCGCACTGCATGGCTCCCGTGTTCAATCTGGTTGTCAAAAGGTTCCTGAAGTCTCCCACCTATCTGCAAGACATTCTAAAAATGGCAAGAAAACTGTGCATGCATGTCATCTATTCCTACAAAGTCAAGCACACCCTCCTTGAGCTGCAGCGGCTGAATGGCCTCCCCCAACATAGGCTGAAATGCGATGTTTCCACCCGTTGGAATTCCAGCCTCCATATGTTAGACTGACTATATGAACAGAGAAAGGGCATTAACGATTTTTTGATGATTCAAGAGGAGAGGAGTACTCCCCTGTGTAATTTTGATGTCAGCCAGTGGCAGCTCATGCGTGACACTTGCCGTTTGCTCAGGACATTTGAGGAGGCCACGTTATTTGTCAGTCGCCAGGACTACGGGATGAATAACGTCATTCCACTGCTTTATGTCCTGGAGCAGATGCTGCAAAATCTGTCTGGTCAGGGTACTGGAGACATGGCAACTACATCTCATGAGGAGGACGACATTAGAGCTCAAGCAGTGTCATGCGAAATGAGTGATTTTTCTACTCAGGTGACAGGAGAGGAGGAGCAGGAGCAGCCGGAGGAGGAAGAGGGAGATGAGGAAGACGAGGCAGATGACCCAGACACACCATGGCAGTATACAGCGGAGATGGAAGCAGAGAGTCCCTCAGAGTCACTTGTGCAGATGGCCCGCGGCATGCTGATTTGCATGGCTAGTGACAGTCAAATAGTCACCATCCGGCAGAGGGATGTCTTCTGGCTCTCCACCCTCTTGGACCCTTGCTACAAGCCCAAAATTGGAGCCTTTTTTCCACCTGCCGAGAGGGAGGAGAAACTCGCGTACTATAGAGAAATCCTATGTAGTCAGTTGGCCGCTGCCTATGTGCGCCATCGTCCATCCTCTGACAGGTCTGACTGGGGGGTTCCTCATCACTCTCGTACTACTGCCACGGCTGCTGTGGTGAGGTGGGGGTATTGCCACCAACCTCCCCACTCTTCACTAGGCCATTATGTACATTTCTGATGCTGCCACCACTCCACACTGTGTCATGGTGCCACTCTGTGGCCTACTCATGTTGCTGCCACCTTCAGAATTTGTCATTGTGCCACTCTCTAACCTCATGCTGCTGCTGCTGTTGCTGCCACCACCTCCACACTGCATCATTTTGCTGTCAAGATGATAAATCAGGTGTGGAATTATCTTTTGTTCCACTCCTTATCCATAACATCTGTATAACAGGCTTCGGTTGCTACCGGGTCTCTTCTTAGGGGCTCTATCCCTAATATCTCATTTTTACATCAGGAGCCCAGCTCCTGGCCTACACTGAAATATGATACAGAAAGGAAAATACACTATCTAGTCACGTGTACTTTACATAGCAACAAGCAGAGACATCAATTGGTAGCGTTTAAATGGTATACGCATAGGATACGCACACCAGTACTGGACCACACCCTGGACGCACACCTGAACGCCGACAGGTCTCCTAAGAGAGGCGACAAACCACCAAAAGACTCTCACTAGAATGTCCAAAACAGATAAGTCACAAAAAAATTAGTGAACTTACCCGTTTCTGTGGGGGTGATCAGGCCCCAAGATTCGGACAATTGTCACTGTAAGTCACAGATTTATAAAAAATCAATGAACTTACCCGTTTCTGTGGGGGTGATCAGGCCCCAAGTGATTCGGACAATCCAGGATCGTGCAGTCGATGGTAAGGCGTCAGTTCCCCCCCGGATGGTCCTCGGGTGGTCGTTTGAGAGTCCGGCACCAAATGTCAAGATGATAAATTAGGGGTGGAATTATCTTTTGTTCCACTCCTTATCCATTTAGATGTCTCTTTTCCAAATTGATTGATTATAGCTGTCGACAGTATGAGCTACAACCCACATGTTCCGTCTGGGGCATAAATCTGATTTAATCACAGTAAATTACATTCCAGTAGAACTTTTTAATCACATGACTATTCTATCACTACATGATTGGTTGATTGGCGGTCGCTAAGAGACAAGTTCTAATTTGCATGTACATTTGAAGCATTACCTGATAAGACACATTCCCAAACTCTCCTCGGTATCACCTGGTGGAGGAGGGAGGCCTTGAATCTCTTGCTGTTAGCAGCAGGCACTACATCCGTCTCAAGGAAAGCTGTGTTGAAGATATCTGAAATAACGGCAGACAGAAAGCAATTAAAACGCAATACTAACTCAATGCTAAAGATATGATGATAGAACTGATATAATGTTTTTCTTTCCCTTAAATCATCAACTTGACAGTCCCCCCTAAAAACATTAGAATCTGTTCGATCCGCTTCCTCCCTGTTACTAGGTAACAGTTCCCTAACTGTCCCTATGACTTTCAAACTAGCTTGGGTCAGACAGAAAGCAATTAGAACGCAATACTAACTCAATGCTAAAGATATGATGATTAGAACTGATATAATGTTTTTCTTTCCCTTAAATCATCAACTTGACAGTCCCCCCTAAAAACATTAGAATCTGTTCGATCCGCTTCCACCCTGTCACTAGGTAACAGTTCCCTAACTGTCCCTATGGGGCAGACAGAAAGCAATTAGAACGCAATACTAACTCAATGCTAAAGATATGATGATAGAACTGATATAATGTTTTTCTTTCCTTTAAATCATCAACTTGACAGTCCCCCCTAAAAACATTAGAATCTGTTCGATCCGCTTCCTCCCTGTCACTAGGTAACAGTTCCCTAACTGTCCCTATGACTTTCAAACTAGCTTGGGTCAGACAGAAAGCAATTAGAACGCAATACTAACTCAATGCTAAAGATATGATGATAGAACTGATATAATGTTTTTCTTTCCCTTAAATCATCAACTTGACAGTCCCCCCTAAAAACATTAGAATCTGTTCGATCCGCTTCCTCCCTGTCACTAGGTAACAGTTCCCTAACTGTCCCTATGGGGCAGACAGAAAGCAATTAGAAAGCAATACTAACTCAATGCTAAAGATATGATGATAGACCTGATATAATGTTTTTCTTTCCTTTAAATCATCAACTTGACAGTGCCCCCTAAAAACATTAGAATCTGTTCGATCCTCTTCCTCCCTGTCACTAGGTAACAGTTCCCTAACTGTCCCTATGACTTTTAAACTAGCTTGGATCCCTGCCTGCGGGTGTTGGTCAGCTTTAACGAGCTACTCTCGACCCCGACAACTATCCTAGCTCTCTAAGCACAAACACCTGTCCTCAGATAGGAGGGGTAAGAGCTGACAGAAGTTCTTAGGGTCTGGAAAACTAAGAATGGTCAACCCTGAAGTAGCCTCACACCTCACTCTCACAATCCCCCCTTGTGGGTGCGATTTTATGGTATGTTGGTCAATTCGTAGCCCTCCATGTGAACGATTGTTCTCATTGGGGAGTACTGGTTATGGAATTCTCTTCCATGCATGGTGAACCATCCTCCTCCAAGTAAGCGAGCACAGGTACCACCTGATCTATCCATTTAGACAACAGTTTCCTGATGCAAGGAATGACACATACCACTACTAATATCAGGACTAAGAACACTACTCCCAATAACATTCCTGCTTGGGCTAATCATCTCTGCCATCCACTCATCCAGGAAAAATACTGATCCCACGGGTCCTTAATTCCCGAGTTCCTTTTCATCTCCTGATAAAGATCATCCAATTTTTTAATGGCTAAGCTCACCATCCTGTTTGGTCCTGTAGTGCTAGGGATGTACGTACAACACACATCATGGATCATCCTGCAAACTCCTCCCTTCTCTGCTAAGACCATGTCTAGAGCCATTCTATTTTGAAAAGCCATGATTGAGGTGGGCCCTACTTGTTCAGCTAGGCCTTGTAGGGCATCCTGAGTGTCATTAATGAACTCCTGTTGCTTATAGTATAGGATCAGAAGTTGACTTATTGGTGAACAAACTGAGGAAGCATTTTTCTGAGGCTAGGTCTAAGTGTAAAGGGACTGACACAAGATCTGTCCGGGCACTGGAACATACATAGCAATTAGATTTTTTGTGTTGGGCAACAGAATACTTCTTCCATTCGAGACAGAAATTCATATCATTATATCCAGTTTCTATTGCAGTGGGGTTTGCAATGGCTATCATTTCTTTATACCATTGTGCCTGAACTCTCACCATCTTTGCAGTTCTAGTGATCTGGGTCTCTAGTTCCCTCTATTCTGGGGAGTCTACCATGTCATTAATGTTGAATTGAGTGAGGTAGCTTCCATCACCTCCACCGTAAGTACCCAGGACATAAACCCCTGCATCTTTTGGACTAGGATTGTCTATGGTTAAAACCAATTGGGTTCCCTTACCATCTACACAGGGTGGTTTGAACAAAGTCATTCTAGCAAGTAAAGCTCTACCATTTTTGTCTTTCTTTCCCGGTGCAGTTTCAGGTCTAAATCCCCAGTCGTTTCTGGTGCTCCATCCTACTGCCCCCCAGGAATCACACTTATTACCCCAATAGTCATCGGTCACACATATGTATTGCATCCCTATCTGGCACATGTAGTCAGTAGATATGTGTGTACCCTGAGTCGGTTCAGATGGGCTATCATCGGTAAGTGATCCGCATTGGGCAATATCGCAAAACTCAAATTTAAAGATTGCTACTTGAGTACTGGATGAGTTACCTAAAAATCGCCCCTTTCTGTTTGGTGATTGCTACCTCTTGTGCTCCTACACACACCCAAACAATACAGATGTAGAAAAAGATAAAGAAGTGATTCATGATGACCGGTTGGCCACAGTCACTTTCCTGCAATGTGAAGCGTGCACCCACGTGGGCCTCCCTTCAATCTTCACTGAGGTTGGGGACACCAGGAGAACTTGGTATGGTCCTTCAAATCTGGGCTCCAGAGAATCTCGGATGTGTTTCTTTACCAACACGAAGTCTCCAGGTTGTAGCTCGTGGGTGCTTTGGTCAGAATCAGGATCTGGAATTGAGGAAAACACTGTAGAATGGATTAGTTTCAATTCATTACACAGACATATTTTACAAGGCTATCATTCCCTGCACTCAACTGCTGTGGATGGTACCTCCTTAATTTGGGCGGGCCTGAGAATTATATCTCATAAGGAGTGAGACCAGTGGGCTGTCTGGGATATTTCTGACAGAATAGAGTGTAATGGGTAGGATCTCTGGCCAGTGAAGAGATGTTTCTTGGCTACCTTTCAGAATTTTGTTCTTCAGAGTGGCGTTCATTCTTTCCACTTTTCCACTGGATTCGGGATGATAGGGAGTGTGCAGGCCGAGGTCAGCTCCTACTAGTCTCCAAATGTCTCTGGTTATTTCTGCAATGAAAGCAGGTCCTTGGTCAGATTCAATAACCTCAGAAATCCCAAATCTGCATATCAATTCAGTCAATAATTTCTTCACGGTGGTTCGGGCAGTCATGTTGGTAACTGGGTAGGCTTCAGGCCATTCTGAGAACATATCTACCACCACTAGAACATACTTGTATTTTCCATTCTTGGGTAATTCAATGTGGTCAATCTGGATCCACTGGAAAGGATATAGTGGTTTAGCCAAATGCTTCTTTGGTGTTGGCACCAATCCTCCTGGGTTACAAGTATTGCATATCTCACAACTTCTAGCATAGTTACTTGCTGTGGTGGAGATTCCGGGTGCTAGGTATATCTTGTTGATTGCAGAAATCATCTGGTTAGTTCCTCTGTGGGTAGTACCGTGAGCCCATTGTACTACAGCTGGGTATAATGTCCTTGGTAGGCAAAGTTTGTTGTCTTTCCTCCAGAATCCATACTGGTGAATCTCTGCTCCCAATTCCTCCCAATTCTTCCCTTCCTTCGGGCTTATTCGAGTTTGAAATTGTCTCAACAGGTTAACCCCTGGATTCAATGCATCTTGTCCTTAGTTCTTCTCTTTCTCTCCATCTTTCTTCTTTCCTTTTTCTTCTTCTTGTTTCTTCTTTTCTTCTTCTTGTTTCTTCTTCCCTTCTCTAGTTAGTACATATACGGCCACTCCTGCTTCCTCTCGAATCTCTGGGAAGAGAGTTGCGGCCTTTGCAGCCAAGTCTTCTCTGTTGTTGCCTTCTGCTTCCTCTGTCTTTATTCTTCCATGGGCTTTAGTCTTCAAAACGGCCACTTGAGAACGGCTTCTTGATTTTTGATGGGCGTTGCACTAGCTGTCTGGAAACCTCGCAGGGCCCACTTCAGGCCAAAGTCATGGGCTACTCTGTACATGTAGGCTGAGACGGTATATATGTTCACAGTCTTCCCTTCAGCGAGCTTACAAGCTTCCGTTACCGCCCAGAGCTCAGCTTCTTGGGCTGACATTCTCGAAGGTAAAGATGCAGCCTTCACGGTTTCTTGCAAGGTAACCACAGCAAATCCTGTATGGAATCGTCCTTGATCATTCGCATATCTGGATCCATCTGTGAAGAAGACATAGTCTGGGCTCTCCAACTTGGATGTAGAGAAAGTAGGAAGATGGGAGGTTTCAGCCTCCATTTGTTCAAGACAGTCATGAAGAGGTTCATCCACGGCAGTCTGGTCTTCATCTGTGGTAGACTGATCTTCATCTTCCCCCATTGAGAGAGGAAGCAGAGTGACTGGGTTGTGAGCAGTACATCTCTTCAAAGTGACATTCTCAGGCATCAGTAATGAGCATTGTATACGGAGGTGGCGCTGTTTACTGAGATGAGGTTGCTGCGACTGTTTCAGGATCCCTTGTAGATCATGAGGAGCCAAAACATTGACCGGATGGCCTAAAATGATGTCTTGAGTTTTTTCAAGAAGAACTTGTGCAGCAATGACAGCTCTGAGGCACGTAGGGGCAGTCCGCGCAACAGGATAAACCTTGCAAGAATAGTATCCAAGAGGTCTTATACGCTCTCCATGTTTCTGTGCCAAGACTCCGGAAGCATGGCCATAATGTTCAGATAGGAAGAGGTTGAAAGGCTGTGAGTAGTCTGGGATTCCCAGAGCCGGAGCTTGTAGGATGTTTTTTAAACAGTCTTGTGCCTCAAGTGAGAGTTCATTGGTGTAAATAATGTCCTTGAAAGAATCATGTGAAACTTGCATAAGACTGGAGGCATTGGGTATCCATTGACGACAGTAAGTGACGAGGCCTAGAAATCCTTGAAGTTGTTTTAGATTGGTTGGTGAAGAAATGAGCATCACAGCTTTTTTTCGATCCTCAGTAAGGTGTTTGGCCCCCTGTGATATGCAATGTCCGAGGAATACACCTTTCTTAGAACACCATCGGAGCTTGGACTGTGAGACTTTGCAGCTGATGGATGCAAAATGTTGAAGAAGACTCAAAGAGCTTGATTGACAAGTTGGAAAATCGGGGGCACACAAGAGAATATCATCCACATACTGCAGGATTCGGACTTCAGGGTGCCCCAAAACCCAGGGTTGGAGACAGGCCTACAGGGCTTGTGTGAATTGGTTGGGTGAGTTCTGAGCCCTTTGAGGAGTCCTTGTCCAAGTGAGCTGAGTACCGCGATAAGTGAAGGCAAAAGATATTGACAGTCCTTGTGCAGTGGGACTCTGAAGAAGGCATTCCAGAGATCATAGACTGTGAAGTAGGCAGCTGAAGAAGGCACTTAGCTGAGAAGAACATGAGAATTGGGGACCACAGGGGTCTCAAAAACCATTACAGCATTAACTGCTCTTAAGTCCTGAACTAGACGGTATTTGGGAGGATCACCTGGAATGACCTTCTTGCAAACCGGGAACAAGAGTGTATTTGCAGGAGAAATGCAATGGATGAGTACCCCATTATCCAGGAATGCTCTGATTTGTGACTCCAGAGATTGTTCTTGATCATGCTTTAAGGGATATTGAGGCAGTCGAGGAGAGGTTGCTCCATCTTAAAAGAAGGCATGTACAGGTGAAACCGAGAGGAGACCGACATCATTAGGACCTTTAGACCATACTTCAGGAGAAACTTGTGTCAAAAGTTCAAGTGGGATGGATTGATGTTGAGAAAGGATGAGAAGAGTAGGAATTGCTTGAAGAGCGCAGGTGACTTCATGTGATATAGGAGCGTCAAAATCCAAATACATTCCAGAAGAATCATATCTAATAGTAGCATTCATTTTCTGCAGAAGGTCGGCCCCGAGGAGATTAGTTGGGCAAGTAGGAGAGACAAGTAGTCTGGACAGCAGTCCGTGTTGTCCAACCAGTACAGGGTAGGTCATGCGAGTCTAGGTTGCTCGTCAATCCACTCCAATGCATGAAAGGTAATCAGGAGAAAGTATGACGTCCAGTGGAATGTCAGAAGTTTTCAGAACCGATTTGGCTGCACCTGTGTCTACAAGGAAAGGAAGCTGGTGGCCATTAATTTGAAGATTGATGGTCAACACTGGTCAAGAATGATTAACAGTGGTGTTCTCTGAAGCATTGAGAAAAACGGTAGACACAGGCTTGCCGAAATCCTATGGATGAGGATGATAGGAGGTGTCCTGTGGTTGGAAAGGCGGATAAGACGCATCTTGAGGATATGCTTGTTGGTACTGACTATTGAGGTAAATTGAGGTCCAATGAATGGATTATTATTGTAGGACTGTGGTCTGTGTTGTGTTTGTTGGTTGAATCTTGACGGTTGAGATTCATAAGCTTGATATTGAGTTTCATTTTAATTGTATGCCTGAGGGTATGACGGTATTGGTTGGCCGTTAGTAGCAAAGTTTCTGGTTTCATCACGAGCTTTAGTGTGGCACTGCCTCATGATATGTCCGGATCGGTTGCAGTACCAACAAGTCTTGTGCATCGGCCTTGCCCGCCAGCAGGTGTGTGATGGCCATTTCGCGAACCATTAGTTTGATATGAGTTGATGGGTTGAGGTCCCGGGTATACTTGTGCTGGTTGATTGTACAGTACCGTCTCAGGAGTCTCGGATGTAGGGCCCTTTGGGAGCTCTTGAAGTAGGGACCCTGTAGAAACTTTCTTCAATTGTTGAGAGGAATTAGTTTTGACCAACAACGAACTCTGAGCCTTAGCAATATAAAGAAGTTGACTTCCAGGCAACTCTGCATATTCTAATCGAATAGTTTCAAAATAATCCCAAATGGGTTTAAGGAGACCTTTAACAAACGCCATTGAAAAGAGGATTCTTTGAGATTTAGGGCCACATGTATGAAGCTCGCCGGGTCGTGGCGCCGTTTTCCGCCAGTCTCCCGGCGGAATCTGCGCCTGATTTATGTTGGGGACGGGCCACGCTCATACATATCATGTAAAGTCCGCCGCGTCTCGCCAGCGTGTCGGGCGCAGTGCGGGAATGAGGCAAAGTTCGGCGCTGCGTCTGAGATTGTCCGCCGGAGGTAGTCCGCCGCGCCTCGCCAGTGCGTGGGGCACAGTGCGGGGACATGGGCGCTGTGCGGCGCTGTGCCGAAGATTCGCCGTCCGAGGAAGTGCCCTCATACATGCGGGGAAAAGTCCGCCGCGCCTCGCCAGTGTGTGGGGCGCAGTGCAGGACTTAGGCGCCGTGCGGGACTGCGCCGAAAATCTGTTCCGATGCGAGACAGGCTGGAGCGGCGAGAAATCATTCCACATGTCGGTGCGGAGTATAAATCCAAAATCGCCTTTATAAAGGCGTTCTACATTCTCAGGAAAAGAGCTGAAACATTAAAAATAAAAATTACATAAAACAAAATCACTTTCCAATATCCTCAGTCAAGAATTAGGATATTGGAAATGCCCGGGAAATACAGTGTGTATACGATGTGTATATAAAAGGAATATATAAAAGGAATACTAATATGTGGCTAACGAAATAAAAATTTGAAATCAAGAAAATCATGCTTATTTCTTTATTTTCGATGCACCCATACTATTGATCCTTGGCTAACGAAAATAAAGAAATAAACATGATTTTATGGTCTTTTTTTTTTTTTTTTCGTTAGCCACATATTAGTATTCGTTGTATATACACATCGGCACAACTTCTGTAGTGTTATAATTTGATTTCAGCCATGTACAGTTTTATACCAGATTGCATTAGAAAACCCATAGGAGCGTCGCTCGCTCTCCCATTGGTCCAAATTACGGCGCCTCTTTTAAATTTCGATTCCCCATAGAACTCTATGAGAAAGCAGCTCGCGTTCTGATTGGCTAAGCTGAACGAGCCCCCGCTGCTTCAACCAATCAGCTCGTTTCTGCCTTTTTACTGTATTTTGAACTGTCCCGCCGTGGATACTGATTGGTGTAAACTTCCCCATAGGCTAGAATGGGACTTTGTCGCTCGTATTCTGATTGGTCTAAACTTCTCCATAGCCTAGAATGGGACTTTGTCGCTGCTATTCTGATTGGTCTAAACTTCTCCATAGCCTAGAATGGGACTTTGTCTCTCCTATTCTGATTGGCTGGTTTATGCCGACCAATGAGAATAGCTTTACAAATTTGAATTACTGTCTTTCCCGGCAATTCTCTCTATGGCAATTCCCTATGTAGCGCCGGTCTCGGCGACGAACGCGTTGTTCGGGTTTTTAACTGCTTTATTTTTAAAGAAGTGTTCTGGTCTTTAATTGAGAATGTTTTACACTGTATAAAAAATAATTTGTTGATTAATACTTCATGCTGCGCGGCGCTGTGCGCCGAGATTTGAGTGTGCACATCTCTCCATAGATTATAATGGGAGAAGTAGCTCGCGCTCTGATTGGCTGGGATAGCCAAGCCCCCGCTAGGTCAGCCAATAAGCTCTTTTCTGTCTTTTTACTGTATTTTGAATTATCCCGCCCTGGATTCTGATTGGTCTACACTTCTCCATAGGCTAGAATGGGACTTTGTCGCTCCTATTCTGATTGGCTGAGCTAGCCGAGACCCCGCTAGCTCAGCCAATCAGCTCTTTTCAGCATTTTTACTGTATTTTGAATTATCCCGCCGGGGATTTTTATTGGTCAATTCTTCCCCATAGCTTTTAATGGTTCACTGTCGCTCCGATTCTGATTGGCCGGTTTCTGCCGACCAATGAGAATAGGTTTCAGAATTTGAATTACTGTCTTTCCCGGCAATTTGCAATATCATAAATTTTTTGATATTGCCCGTTCTAGAGTTTGGAAAAGTGATGTTTTTTTTTTATTATGTGTATTTTTTACGTGCAGCTCTCTTCTGACACTGTTTTCCGCCTTTATAAAGGCGATTTTTTCCTATTCATACTCCTGCTGCACAGAGTGGAGCGCCGAGATTTCTGTCGCGATCTTCGATCCGCTTCCTCGCATGTTCGGATCCTGCTTCACTTCGCCTCTGCCGGAGGCTTTAGACCAAAAAAAACCTGATCTGCTTGTCGGAGCTGCCGAGCGCCGCGATTTGGCGAGCCGCGATGGTACATGCCTCGGACTATACGAATGCGCCGCATCCCGCCCCGGAACGCCTACACCGCGCCCACTGCCCGCCCCTTCATGCGGACCGCAGCCGAAAGTGGCGAACGCTGCGTCCGACAGCGGGATTCGGGCTGGGAGGCGCAGTGTACGCCAGAAAACAGGCGTAAAGCCCGTTCATACATGTCGCCCTTAGTGTTCATGTCAAATCCATGGTCCTGGAATAAGGCAGACATCCGTTGATAAAAATTCTCCACGGATTCGGTAGGACTCTGAGTAGAATTGAAGATATTGACCGAGGATTCAGCCAAGCGTTCCATGGCCCAGGAGTGAAAACGACAGTAGAACTCTTCCCCAGATGAGTAAGCACGGATGTCCTCCACATTATCCTCTTGCAGAGCCGATTTGATAATAGGCCAAAAGGAATCACTAGCCTTGATGCTGGCAACGTGGTATAGGTCTTTCCAATGGGCAGAATATGTCTTCTGTATCTGATTGATGCCACGGTAAAATGCCATAGGGTTTTTCTCAGGGTCTGGCATTTTGGTTAGTAGATTATTGACTTGTCGCTTGTAAAAGGCACATAGCTTGGTTGATCCTGGGGTATTGTGGCTGGCGTCGATGGATGACTAGATAGTCCAGTTTGATCATCTTTTCGGCACCGGCGGGGCCGATCCGGGGACCTCAGTAAACCATCCAATCGGTAGTAGCGACAGGCGGTGTGTACAAAGGGCAGGGACTACAAATATGGCCATCGGAAGTAGAAGGGGCAGGGCTTGGTTTTGCATTTCCGGATATGGAGGGTGTAAGGACTTCATTAAAATGGCTATCGGGAGTAATGAAAGGTTCTTGCACCAGAGCTGATGGAAGAATACTGGGAGTTGCCGGAGGTGAGATAATACAAGGTGGGATTAGTGTTGGACGTTCCCTCCCACAATCTACGCAATTCTCAGCGTCAATGGAATTTTGATGATGACAATTGGGACATTGCCAACATTGAAAATCTCCATTTTGTGATGGCTGTAGTTCACTCCCTATACAGTACATGTATGCAGTCGTCAAACCCTTCTTATTTTTACAAGCAATTTCAACATAATTATCCTTCGCAATTGAACACGCTGTTCTGTGCCAAGAATTTGCGGCTGGTAAAAGCCCGCCATTTTGTAAACTCCCTCTGCAATTTCTTAGAGCCAACTCCCACAAACCAGCTTGCAATCTCCCTTTCTTGGGCATGTCACAAAGTCTCATTAGCCTCTTGAAATCTGAAACATATCTCTTCCCATCTCTTTTTGCGACGAGTTCTGCTGGAGTGAGGTAACAATTGTTGTCCGTTTTGGGTGTAAACATAGCACATAGACTCTTCATCATGTTACAAATTCTAACATTTCTTTCACGGGTCAGTGGCTCACTATGTTATGGTCCTTTTAAGCCACAGCGAAAAGAGGAGAAAGTGAAGTGCGAGATCGCAGCTGCAACCCCTGTTAATAGAGCTGTGAACTGAAAGCTGAAAGATTATGCACTCTGCTTTCTAACTCTTGAGTGCTTGCCAAAATTCAGTGCGAATACTCACTGAGATAACAACTAGGAGATAATAATAATGAACTAATGAAACAGACTAAGTATATTTTAACCCTTAATGCAGTCACTACCTAGGTGGAAACAGAACAAATATATACAAATGTTTGTTGAGGTTAAGCCCCATACAATTTTTTTTTAAACTATGTAATATCCTCTGCTTGTCAGCAGATCTTATCAAAAACTCAGATCATCTGTATAACATGTGTATAACAGGCTTTGGTTGCTACCTGGTCTCTTCTTATTGACTCTATCCCTGATATCTAATTTTTACATCAGGAGCCCAGCTCCTGGCCTACACTGAAATATGATACAGAAAGGAAAATACACTATCTAGTCATGTGTACTTTACATAGCAACAAGCAGAGACATCAATTGGTAGCGTTTAAAAAGGTATACGCATAGGATACGCACACCAGTTACCAGGCCATACCCTGGAGGCAACACCTGAACGCCTACAGGTCTTCTAAGAGAGGCGACAAACCACCAAAAGACTCTCACTAGACTGTCCGAAACAGATAAGTCACAGATTTATAAAAAATCAGCGAACTTACCCGTTTCTGTGGGGGTGATCAGGCCCCAAGTGATTCGGACAATTGTCACTGTAAGTCACAGATTTATAAAAAATCAATGAACTTGCCCGTTTCTGTGGGGGTGAACAGGCCCCAGTGATTCGGACAATCCAGGACTGTGCAGTCGATGGTAAGGCGTCAGCTCCCCCCGGATGGTCCTCGGGTGGTCGTTTGAGAGTCCGGAACCAAATGTCAAGATGATAAATCAGGTGTGGAATTATCTTTTGTTCCACACCATATCTATTTAGATGTCTCTGTTCCAAATTGATTGATTATAGCTGTCGACAGTTTGAGCTTGAGAAATACAACCCACACGTTCCGTCTGGGGCATAAATCTGATTTAAAGGGGTTTTGCCAAGACGGCCATTTCTTACCTCCCACGCTGTGGCTGGCCCCCTGGGTCCCGAGATCTGGGCGTTCCTTACTTCAGTATATTCTAAAAACCCGCCCTCTAGACGGCACTTGGTGACGTCACCACACCGCGAGTCGTGCGCGCTCCCGCGGCCCATGCTCATTTTACATCAGCCTCAGAAGCGGGAGGAGCTCTGTGGTCTAGCTGAGTGGAGATGGTGAGTGTTCGGCCAGACCGCAGAACTCCGTGCTGCCCGCACGATGTGTGTCCCCCTTCTGTCTCCCCTGTACCTCCGCTCACCATCCTCTCTTTCCTGGTAGGTTAGGTATGTGTAGGGCTGAAACGGGGGTTAGTGTTGAGGTTTATAGATAGGGTTTGGGTTAGAGGTAGGTTTTAGGGTTAGAGATAGGGTTTGGTTTAAAGGGTAGGGTTTAGGGTTAGAGTTAGGTTGAATGGGTTAGGGGTTAGAGTTAGGGTTTGGGGGTTAGGGGTAGGGTTAAGTTAATAAAAGGGGTTAGGGGTTAAGTTTGGGTAATGGGGGGGGTTTATGAAGGGTTAGGGTTTTTTATAGGGTTAGGGTTAAATAATTAAATTTTCGATTTGATTTTAATATTAATTGAAAAGGTTTATTTATAGGGTTATTTAATAGGGTTTATTTTTGCAGGGGTAAGATAGGGTTTGGGTTAGAGGATTGGGGTTAAAGGGTTATGGTTAACGTTATTAATTTTTATTTTAAAGGGTTAAGATTGGGGTTTGGGGTTTTTAATTTTATTTTATTAATTTTATTTTAAGTAGGGTTATTTAAATTTAGGGTATGTTAAAAAGGGGGGGTTAGGGTTTATAAATATTAAATTAATTTATTTATTTTAACTACTTACTTATTAAAGGGCTTTGCAAAATTTTAAAACATTCGGGGAGGCCCTGTGGGGTGAGTTAAAAACCCGCCCTGTCCCCTCGCAAGAGGGGCTCCGGTGAGCCCGCTTTATAACCCTTCCCATTTAGATTTTCGGCCCACTCCATATGCATGAAGGGAAAAATTAAACCCCGCCGCTAGTTCCCAGCAGCAGATTGCTCTTGACTCCCGCTGATGGCCCCGCCCCACATACCCCACCTCCCAGCCCCGCCTAACATTTGCCCCATCCAAACTCCTGCTGGATTCAAAATATGGGTTTGGACCTCATTTTCTTCCCCTTTTTTTGGGGGGCACAAAAGGCCTCTTATAGTCTGAACAATAGGGTATATGGGGTAGAGTTTAATCAAAAGACACAGCTGTTTTCCATTTTTTTCTTTTTTATCTAAACTTTTTTTTTTTTCATTTATTTGAAGACCCTGTAAAGGGTTATTTTGTGCGGTAGCAGGGAAAATTTTTACTGGAAAACCTTTTTGGGCAATATAGTTTTTTTGATACATTGTTTCCAAATTTTATGAGGGGCAAAGTGTATAAAAAAACCTGGTTGTTTTTTAATTTTTTTTTACGCATTTTCGTGGGGCATAAAAACCCAAAAAGCAAAACCCCAAACATACCCTTAAAAACCATAACTTTTTTTTATTGGACTGTACTGAGGCTCATGGACTTTTTTTATTGCTTTTTATTCAATTTCTTGTTCATGGGAGAAAAAAAAGTTTTTTTTAAAACAAAAATTTGTAGCATGTTCAATGGAGGGGGTAAAAATATCAGTTTTTAAAGCACTGGGTTTTGATTACGCACTCACAGTGATGGCCAAATATGTGGTACTTTTTTTATTTTTTACAATTTTTATTTCACAAGCATTTGTATGGGGAAAAGGTTATATGTGTGTATTTTTTTATTTGTTTTTTTTTACACTTATTATGCTTGAACCACTTAATACATCAACCTTAATCTCACTGCAGAATGGCCCCTACCCACTGATTACACACAGGAACATTATATAAAACAAATGTAAACACACAAGAGTAAATACTGGACATGTGTATATACAGTTCCTTTATGTGTGTAATATGTACAGTAAAATATATATATATACACACTACACCAAATATATATATATATAAATATATATACTAGTATATATATATATATAAAATATATATATATATAATTACACACACATACACGCACGTACTTCACACAGGCACACGTAAAGATACCAGTATAATACTTATCTGGGTGTTACATTTGAGTATTACTTGTCCTGTGTGAAGTACAGTAGGTGTGTGTGTGTGTGTGTATATATATATTATTATATATAACTATAATATAATTATATATATAAATATACAGTGGTGTAGTGTGTAAATAATATATATATACTGAAGTATACACACAGGAACAGATATACAGATGTCCAGTATTTACCTGTGGTTACATTTGTGATAATACTGTCCCTGTGTGTATATTATAATATATAATTTATATACACACTACACCACTATATATATATATATATATATATAAATATAATATATATAATACATATATATATATATATACTATATATATAATTATATATATAAAAAGTATATAAATATATATTATATATATTATGACACACACACACACACACACACATGTACTTTCACACGGACAGTATATACTCAAATGTAACTACCAGATAAGTATTATACATTTATATACTGTGGCCGTGTAAGTACAAATCGTGAGTGCAAGTGTGTGTGTATAGATACTAAATTATATATATATATATATATATATTAATAAAAAAATTTCTAAAATTAAATATTTCTGTAGAGTGGTATATAAATATATATATACTGAAATATTCACACAGGAACGGTATATACACGATGTCCATATTGTACCTTGTGTATTATCATTTTGTGTATATACTGTCCCTGTGTGTAATATTAAAGTATCATATATATTTTTATATAAACACACGACACCACTATATATGTATATGAATATATATAAATATGTATATAATATTCTAATATAAATAATATTTATATATATATAAATATATTCTATATATATATTATATATTATACACATACACACACGTGTACTTCACACAGGGACAGTATTTACTCAACATATAACACCCAGATAAGTGATTATAAAAAAAAAAAAAATAAAAAAAAAAACATGTATATACTGTAACAATGTTGTGGTGTAATGTCTATATATAATATAAATATATATATATAACTATTATTTATAAATATATATATATAATATATATATATATATATATATATATAATATGATATTGTGTTGTGTAAATAAATAATATATATACAGTAATAGTACGACACAGGAACATATATACACATGTCCAAGTAATTACCTTGTGTTACATTTGTGTAAAATACAGTCCCTATGTGTATGTATATACTAATATACTGTACCTCTGTGACACAGGGTCCAGTATATGAGCATAGAACATGTGAGTTGGGGGGGGCATAGCGCCCATCCTGCCTCAGGACATTACCTTATGCAGGTCACTGGGTCCTTAGAAGCTCCTGGGCCCGTTAGGCAGCTCTGTAAGACAGTTGAGAAACCAAAACTCGTCTCTTTTTTCCATAGTGATGGTGCCGACGATCTGCCTGCAGTGAGCCATCAGAAGCAGGCAGGGAACCTTGCTGTATCGGTGCTGGTAGCTCCGGGGGAGGTCTGTGCGCATGGAGCACAAAAGAGGAGGGCTGCTCTCACTGCTCCCTGAGAGTGCTGAGGCTCTTGGAGGTGGGTGGACTTCTCACTGCACATCGAGCATAGAGAAGTTAGGAGACTATTCTTCGGTGCAGAAGTCCTTTACCGTACGGCTTTCTGCCCCCGATGATACGCCTAGCGACGCCCCTGGTTAGAGGTAGGGTTAGGGTTAGAGGTTAGGTTTAGGGTTAGAGGTAGGGTTAGGGTTAGAAGTAGGGTTAGGGTTATAGATAGGGTTATGGTTATAAATAGGGTTAGGGTTATAGCTAGGGTTAGGGTTAGAGGTAGGGTTAGGGTTAGAGGTAGGGATAGGGTTATAGATAGGGTTAGGGTTAGAGGTAGGGATAGGGTTACAGCTAGGCTTAGTGTTAGGGTTAGAGGTTAGGGTTAGAGTTTATGGACAGGGTTTAGAGGAAGGGTAAGGGTTATAGCTATGGTTATTTAGAGGTATGGTTAGGGTTAGTAGCTAGGGTTTTAGGTTGTTAGAGGTAGGGTTAGGTATAGATAGGGTCTGGGTTAGAGGTAGGGTTAGTGTTAAAGTTAGGGTTAGGGTTTAAGGATAGGTTTAGGTTAAGGTTAGGTAGGTTTAGAGATATGGTTAGGGTTAAGATAGTGGTTAGGATCAGAGTAGGGTTTAGAGGTGGGGGTTAGGGTTATAGATAGGTTAGGTTGTATAGATAGGGTTACGGGATTAGTAGGGTAGGGTTATACTAGGCTGTAGGGTTAGAGGTAGGATAGTGAGTTATAGCTAGGTTAGGGTTAGTGTAGGATATTGATAGGTTAGGGTTAGAGTTAAGGGTTTAGGGTTTATAGATAGGTTAGGGTTAGAGGGTAGGGTAGTTTTTGTTAGAGTTAGGGTTAGGTGTAGGGTTAGGGTTATAGATAGGGTTAGGGATATAGCTAGGGTTAGTGGTTAGAGTTAGGGTTAGAGGTTAGTGTTTAGAGGTAGGTAGGGTTATACTAGGCTTAGGGTAATAGCCTAGGGTAGGGTTATATCTATGGGTTATTGATAGAGTTAGGGTAGGGTTATAGATATTGTTAGGGTTAGAGGTAGGGTTAGGTATAGAGCTAGGGTTAGGGTTATAGATAGGGTTTAGGGGTTAAGGTAGGGTTAGGGTTAGGGTAAGGTTAGGTATAGAGTTATGGTAAGAAGGTAGGGTTAGGGTTAGGGTTAGAGGTAGGGTTAGGGTTATAGATAGGGTTAGGGTTATAGATAGGGTTAGAGGTAGGGTTAGGGTTAGAGGTTAGGGTTAGGTTTAGAGGTAGGGTTAGGGTTATGGTTAGAGGTAGGGTTAGGGTTATAGCTAGGGTTAGGGTTAGAGGTAGGGTTAGAGGTTAGGTTTAGGGTTAGAGGTAGGGTTAGGGTTAGAGGTTGGGGTTAGGGTTAGAACTAGGGTTAGGGTTATAGATATGGTTAGGGTTATAGATAGGGTTATGGTTAGAGGTAGGGTTAGGGTTAGGGTTAGAGGTAGGGTTAGGGTTATAGATAGGGTTAGAGGTAGGGTTAGGGTTATAGCTAGGCTTAGGGTTAGGGTTAGAGGTAGGGTTAGGGTTAGAGGTTAGGGTTAGGGTTAGAGGTAGGGTTAGGGTTATAGATAGGGTTAGGGTTAGATGTAGGGTTAGGGTTATAGCTAGGCTTAGGGTTAGAGGTATGTAGGGATATAGCACAAGGGTTAACGGTATCGAGGAAGGGATGGGGTTTTAAAGATAGGTTAGGGTTTAGAGGAGGTTAGGGTTATGAGGTAGGGTTAGGTTAGATAAGGTTAGGGTTGGAGTAGGCGTATGTTAGAGGTAGGGTTAGAGGTAGGGTTAGGTTATAGCTAGGGTTAGAGGAAGGTAAGGGTGTAGAGGTAGGGTAAGGTATTAGAGTGTAGGTTTAGGGTTAGAGTTAGGGTTAGAGTAGGGTTTTAGGGTTACATGTCAGGGTTAGGCTTAAGTAGGTTAGAGGTAGGTTTAGGGTTTAATAGCTAGGCTTAGGGTTAGAGTAAATATCTAAAGAAAGACATAATAGCCTTTCTTGCCCTGTCAGTGAACAAATGAGTGAAAAATTACAAATAAAGATGTCAACTCTATTAGTCTGAACTGTAGACTTCTTTACAGGCCAAATATCAGTGACAGCAAGTCAGAGATCTTGACTTCTCAGAAGCAAGCATTTTTTACTCCTCTTTTCAAGTGTTGTTGACCCGCAGTGTACTGACAAGAGCAAGATCTTTACGAACAACAAAGGACAAATGTCAACTCAATGATAAAGATCCTCTGCTGCGTAAGTGACATTTGGGAGTAAATATCTAAGACAGACATAATACTTCTTTGCCTGTCATTGACAATTGAGTGAAAAATACAAATAAAGATATTAGTCTGTCCTTCAGTTGTTTACATCCAAATCTAACTGACACAAGCAAATGATCTATATTGAAGTTGACATTTGTCGGTAAGTTTAGTAAAGATCTCTGCCTGTTTCCCATACACATGTGGTCAACCAACCACTATAAGCAAGGAGTAAAAAATGCTTGCTTTCAATGTAATTTTGTGTTTATGAACACTAAGATACAGAACAGGTGCTTGCTGTCAGTGAACTTGGTTGATAAGTTTGACATCTTACTTGGGTGATAGCTGCTTTTTGTCAGTGACAATGGGTGATAAATCCAAGTAAAGATGTCACTCTGTCACCCCACCCCCAACGTTCACTGACTGCAAGCACCTGTTATGTCTACATTATTTGTTGGACAGTGAGAAAAAATAGCAGGAGAAGCCTGACTGCCACCTGCACAGAGTTAGTTACAATGTAAGGTGAAGGAATATAAAAGAGACAGACAACGAGGCAAAGATCCGCTGCCTGCAAGTTTTGAAGAGGTGAAGGATGGCAGGAGATTCTTGGAGAAGAGCTAGCCCTATCCCCCAAGCACATGCAAAAAACAGAGGGAGGGGGGAAAGTGAAGAGCGGACAGACTGTGCTGGCCGGCAGGAAGCTACTGCGCCTGTCACGCTGGTGTTCCAGGACGTGCGTCGGTTCCCAGGGGCTTCAGAGGAAAGAAAGAACCACGCAAGGCACCTCGGCCAGGCAGGCAGGATGCTTAGAACATGCGTGTGCTTCAAGACAACCACTGACAACACAGTGATAATGTAATCAAGTGCTCCACTGTGGCACCTGTCACTTTTTTTCATGACGTGCAATTAGGAAAGTGCTAAACTTTTGATTTCTAAGCATCCCACATCGACTTTAATCACAGTAAATTGCATTCCAATGCAACTTTTAATCACATGACTATTCTTTCACTACATGATTGGTTAATTGGCGATCGCTAAGATACAAGATTACAATTTGCATGCACGTATGAAACATAGCTTGATAAGACACATCCCAAACTCACCTCTGTATCATCTGGGGGAGGAGAGGCCTTGGAATCTCTTGAATCTCTATCTGCAGCACAGCATCTGTCTCAAAGAATTCTGTGTAGAAGAATATCTGAAATAACGGCAGACAGAAAGCAGTTAGAACTCAATACTAACTCAATGCTAAAGATATCATGATAGAACTGATTTAATGTTTTTCTTTCCCTTAAATCATCAACTTGACAGTGCCAGTCTGTCGCCTACTCATGCTGCTGCCACCTCCTCAATCTGTCATTTGCCACTCTGTGGCCTACTGATTTGCCATCCCCACACGCTGTTCTTGTGCCTCTCAGTGGCCTACTCATGTTGCTTCCACCTCCACCCTCTGTGATTGTGCCACTCTGTGGCCTACTCATGTTGCTGCCACCTCCAAACTCTGTGATTGAACCTCCTTAGTTTGTCTCAGCATCATGTGTAGTCCACAGTGGCAAGTGACAGGTTGAGAAGGTGGGAGCAACATCAGGAGGCCACAGAGTGGCAAATGACAGGTTGAGGAGGTGGCAGCAACATCGGTAGAACACAGAGTGGCACAATCACAGAGTTTGGAGGTGGAAGCAACATGAGTAGGCCACAGAGTGGCACAACCACAGAGTGTGGAGGTGGCGGCAGCAGCAGCAGCATGAGGTTGGAGAGTTGTACAATGACAAATTCTGGGGGGTGGCAGCAACATGAGTAGGCCACAGAGTGGCACCATGACAAATTCTGGAGGTGGCAGCAACATGAAAAGGCCACAGAGTGGCACAATCACAGAGTGTGTGGGTGTCACATCAGTAGGCCACAGAGTGACAAATGACAGATTGAGGTGGTGGCAGCAACATGAGTAGGCGACAGACTGGCACAATGACGCAGTGTGCCACCTCCTCAATTTGTCATTGTGCCACTCTGTGGCCTACTGATGTTGCTTCCACCTACACACTCTGTCATTGTTCCACTCTGTGGCCTACTGATGTTGCTCCCACCTTCTCAACCTGTCAATTGCCCCTCTGCGGCCTATTGATGTTGTTGCCACCTCCACACTCTCTGTGGCCTACTCATGCTGCTGACAACTGTCTCACTGAAACACCCTGTGGTTTCCTAATGCTGTTTCCACCCTCCACCACTCTATGATGTTGCCACTTTGTTTGGTTTTTCCCTTCTTTTAATCTGTCAGAAGGAATGAAAAGGATCAGGATTGTGTAATGATTAGGTATCCAAAAGCAGGAGTGGATACAGAACACAGAAGACATGCAAATATCCCATTTACTGGTCATCTCTGTTTTGGATCAACTCTTGTTTGTTTTTGGCTTTAGCAATGCTGATGGATTATTGACCAATTGAAAGCGGACACTGACGGATGAAAGGAAGGGCAAAGGATCAGTGACATCAACACAAACTTACTGCTGACACCCTCTCCACTCTTTCGGGGGGGGGGGGGGGCTCTACATGTATCAGCGTTTAACAGAACAGGTTCTTTCATGATCTGTGGAATCATCTGATGACAATGTAAAAGGAGTGTGCTCTTTGACGCTATATCAGGATCTTGGCCCTCAGCTCGGTTCTTTCCAGCTGGCGCTGACATGTCCTTGTCAGGCTGCATTCCCACTTCAGTTATTTGGTCAGTTTTGCCCGTGTAACTGCCTAGAGAAGTGAAGTGTAAAGCGATTCTAAGAGCGGCGCTTGTCATCTGCGTGTCATACTAAAACACAGCATTGTATGAAGACCAAACCACGCTCCCTATGCATATTTGAGCATGGCACAATGGTCTACAACACCATACAGGCTCACCGCAGCCAGGAAATAGCTGTTTTTTAATGTAATTCGCCACAAATAAATTTGGGTCGAAAATAATTTTTGCGGAAAATTCGGCGAACCTGGCGTATTGAATTTTTGAGAAATTAGTCCATCTCTAGTTATAGCCCATTATATATATATATATATATACACATATACATGTTGAGCAGTCTAAAGATCCTTTTTCAAGATATATTGTGTCGGACACACGTGGTAGACACATGGGGCGACATGTATGAAATTTGGTGTTTAAATGCCAAATTTCATTCGCATAATATTAGTCTAGAATGTGCCTGATTTATGAACCTGCTCTACAGCGGGTCATAAATCAGGCACATTCTAGCGCTTGTACGACATTTCTGGCTCAGGTATACCACTTTGAAAGTTGTATACCTGTTCCAGCAGTAATACGCCTAGAAATGCTGTAGTGAAGCTATAACTCTATAGCTTCGCTACGGTTCTAGTGCACCCCGCCTCCCGCACGCAACCCCCGCCCACCCAAAATCAGGCACCTTACAAAGTGCCGCGGGCGCTTTGTAATGCGCCTGATAATGGCATGCAGGCCATTTAAAAATGTAGCGAACGGGACTGCACCTGATATCGGGCTGAAAAGACTTACATGCCGC
The DNA here is from genome assembly GCA_025379985.1 of Phyllomedusa bahiana. NCBI lineage: Eukaryota > Metazoa > Chordata > Amphibia > Anura > Hylidae > Phyllomedusa > Phyllomedusa bahiana. Next base: position 90,632 of record JAODAL010009364.1, read on the forward strand.
CCACAATCTTAGTAAAACGGCATTTTGTGAACAATAGTAATTGTGTTTATATATAGAGGTAACTCTTGGTACTAACTTCCACTACTGTTCATCTGTTGAAAAATTATGAAAAGATGTAGCATGTAATAGAAAATTGACCGATGTGCTCTTCCTAAAAACATTGGTCTGAAGATAACCCTGTTGGTCCGCCTCAATCAATAGTACTTGTCTTTACATATATAGTTAACACTTGTTACTAACTTCCACCACTGTTCATGTCTTTTGCTTGTGAGATATGACTCCATTTTTTCTTGTAGTATATGGATATTATGAGAGTTTCTCTATTTGGTGCCAATTGTATCGTTTTTTTCTTAATCTGTCTGAAAAAAGGCTGTTGTTTGGTTGTACAATTATACTGTAATCTTCGACAAAATTCTGTCCAGCCCTATCAAAATCCAGAACACAACACAACATTGTTTTTTAAGGGATAAGATGCATTTTATAATGGTACCATTGATGCCATATAATGTTCTGTAAACCCCCCCCAAAAAATGTGTGGGGTGAAACGTGGAAGTCAATTCTAGTGATACAAAATTTTTATAGTTTGCAGCACCGTTTTCTGCGACCAATAGCTATTCTATTTTTTCCATTTATGGATCTGAGTCAGGGCTTGTTTCTTGTGGGCTAAAGATTAGTTTTATTGGTACCATTTTGGGATACAGGGGACTTGATCACTTTTATTCTAATATTTTGGAAACATCAAGTGAACCAAAGAAGTGCAATTTTGACATTGGCAGTTTTTATTCTACATTGTTCACTGTACAGAATAAACAATGTTGCATTGTAATAGATCAAACTTTTATGGATGCAATGATACTGTCTAACTTTTTAATTTTTGTTTTACTTTATTTGTAAAATGACTAATTGGGGTGTTTTGAATTTTTAGCATTTTATTTATTTATTTATTTTTTAATACTTGTTTGCCCTTTAGGGGGCACAATCATTTGTACACTTTCCTGCAACAGTAGCATATTGCAGAACAATGTACTAATATTGCTCTCTTATCACTTGTCTATGGCAGGGTGTAATAGGAGTAGTAACATTGCAGCCATGGAGGCCTGCATTAGTCTTCCCACAGCCATAAAAAACAATTGGCACCCTGCAATCCTGATGCAGGTGGCTGGTTGGGGACCTTTGAGATGCTGCAGTTGCACTTACTGCTACATCTAATGGGTTAAAAGACCTGGAAAACAGTTACCTTATCTTTGATTCTGGCTACTAGCAGCTGGTCCTAGCTGTACATCATATGTTGGTAAAGAGTAAAAAGGGGAAGGGTAACATCAAGGTCTCAGTTTCTTAATTTCTAGGAAGAATAACAGAGGAACAGCACAATATAGAATTGTTATTTAATTTGTTATTTAAGTATTTTTTCTAAAGGAACGTACACATGACAGATTGTTTTGTGGAATTTATGGTGGATTCTACACCAAATTCCATGGTAAAATTCTTGTGTAGGCCAGCCCCCATTAATTTGTACAGCCAGTTAGTGCTGTAGTTCACAGTGTTCACAGTACAGCATAGTGAAGAAAAAAAAAGAATGAACATGTCCATTCTTTGAAGTGGATCCTCCTCAGATTCTGCTTCAGCAGGCGTGATGCAGATTAGACATATTGAAATGGGAACGTCCAAGTTAGAGGCAAAAACTATCTCTAGAAAGATTAAATACTTGGCAGAAATCTAAGGTTCCACCGCAGATTTCTGCTTAGGTTTACGGGTGGATCTTTCCGGTAGGAAAAACCCAACATGTGAATATACACTAACAAACAAGTCAGTGGAGTGGACTGTAATTGTTCTGTATTTTGGCTTTGAATGCAATATTGTTTCTGGTATGGTCTGCTGGGTGATAATACTCTGTAGAATACCTGTGCACATATGTAGAACTAGTACTTGATCATTATTAAGTATGGCCACTCTTTGGTTAAATCGCTGCTTGCAAAGAAGCAGTATACACTTGTTTCTCTGAAAAAGAAAGTACACACCAGCATTTGTCCATGTGATTAGTGTTTTAATTTTCCACCTTTGTTATCCACCTTGGAAGATATGTATGATCGGGTTTTTCACCCTTTTCTGGCGTAAAATGTGCCAAAGTAAGCAGGCTACGAAGTCTAATGCGTCAAACAAATGTGTTAGGCGCATTGTTCGAAATACTCAACACTTTTTAAAGCGCCTAACATGAGGGTGGCGTTCTGGGGGCATGTCACACCACACTCGTAATATTACACACATATATGAATGCGGGTTGGCAAAACTAGGCACATTATTGCTCGAACAGGCTGACCTATTTCAGTGTGGTCTGCCTGAGCCTGAGATGTCAAAGCGGAGCTAGATTTGCTGTTAGGGAAAAAAATTTCCCTTATTTCTCAACTTACACCAGTGCAATAATAAAAAGTAATTTATGATAATTATCTAACTATATTTAATAAAAAAATGTATCATATAAAATTAATATAAAATATATAATATCCCAAAAATATAAAAATATCTCCTACAAAATGTATTTAAAATTAATAGAATCTAAAACTAATTTTACATTAAATAACCCACTGATAATGTTTTTCAGATTTTTACATTTTTAATTTTTACTACATTAAATTTTAAATGTATTTTTGCTCCTCCTACCCTTTATTTACATACAGCAAGAGCCAGCACATCACAGTTCTTGCTGGGACCTGTGGTCCACCAAGCAAGATCAGTTCCATAGTTTCTATTCACTGACATGCTATTCTTATAGCTTTTCTTTTATTCCCAGCCTATCTTTAGCCTTTATACATGTTTGGCGCATTACTTATGCGTCTCAGTTCCGTAATGCGCCAAACACACAGACGAGGCTCCTGGAACTTTAGACATCATTTATGTGTGTGTTGATGGTGTGGTTTCTATATCTTAGGAAAGTGCTTCTTTCAAGTAGTGGTGAGGAGAGTGGCATGGGGGGTTATGTTGAGAGTGGTCAGACTCTGTACAGCGAGACCGTTGAGGAGGACAGCGAAGACAGGCAAACACTAATCGATGTAGCCGATCGCACTTTGGAGCCAGGTGAAGCAAGCAAGGCTGGAACAAGGTATTCTGGTGCCCTAGTTAAACATGGCATAAAGTGCTACCCAAATGGAAAATTCAGCCCACTCCATGCCTAATTGCGCCCCCCTTATCTGCCTGGTATGAAGTGGCGCCCTAGGGCCATCATCCTGGCCCTGGAAGCAAGGGCTTCATCATCATCGGGAGAAGAGAACGGCAGCTTGCGCGTCAGGCAGTGGCGCAGCCAGCAAGTCGGTAGTGTGGTTAGGAGTCAGCAGGGTGGCAGCAGTGCGAGGTCGGGAGCCAAATGGTCACGGTGTAGACCTCCCACTTTGCAGGTCCTAGAAAGTAGCGGCAAAGGGACTCACCAAGGCAGCGGCGGTAACAGTAAGTGCGGAGCATTAGTGGTAAAATCACCTACTCGGCGGTGTGGCAGATTTTTGCTAAGACACCGGAGGAAGCGAACATGGCTATATGTAGAATCTGTGGGCAGAAAGTAAAGAGTGGCCAGGGACCTAACTTTGGCACCACAGCCCTGCGTCAACATATGCAGCGTCACCATACAGTGGCCTTAGAGAAACATGTCTCAAATGTGGTGGTCCATCCTGCCATAGCAGAAGCACCCAGTAGCACCCAGGTAGTAAAGGCTCCACCCCCTCTGCCGAAGGTAGTTGTCTGTCTTTTCCATCATCTACCGGTTCAGATGCTCCTGCTCCTCGTCACTCATGGCGCCATCAGTCGTTCACCGAGGCAGTTGCCAAGAGACAGCAGTATGTGTCTAGCCATCCTAAGGCGCAGAAGCTGACCGTGTTCCTGTCCAAGTTGTTGGTACTGCAGTCCCTCTCTTTTCAAGTGGTGGACTCTGCACCGTTCAGAGAACTGATGGCTTGTGCCGAGCCGAGGTGGAGAGTCACAAGCCGTCATTTCTTTTCGAAAAAGGCTGTACCAGCCCTTCACAAATATCTAGAAGAGAGGGTGGGCCAGTCCTTGAGCCTGTCGGTGTCTTCCAAAGTGCACGGCAACGCGGACGTGTAGAGCTGTAACTATGGTCAGGGGACAGTACATGTAGAGTACAAGATCTTTTTTATATTTCTTTAGGCGGATACATAGATCCATTTTAATAGTATATTTGGTAAGAATCAGGATTTTTTTTGTTTTTTGACTGGATAAAGCAAATTGCTCTTTATTTAGTATTATTGGAATTCTTTTTCAAGCTATTAATATTTGACAATTGAGTTATCTTATTTTTTGGCTGTAAGATGTATATGTATTTCAGATTTATTTTGAGAATTCGCTAGTTAGTACAAAGTTTTGGAGGAGATAAAATGTCATTAATCTTTCTGATAAAGGTGGTAATTTTATATTGAACACTGAGCAGGTGCACTACACTCTGAGAAGACTTTTGGTAAATTATATATATTTTTTTATTATGAATATACATCTCACTCAGTCCCAAATGCAGTTGATAAAAATGCCCGATGAGGTAGTCATAATTAGGGATGAGCGAATCGAATTTGGAAAAAGTGAGCATCCAGGCGTGTATGGGGTAGAAATATACACCCTGTATTTGACTCAAATTACCCCACAAACAAGAGGATAAATTGACCCTTGATATAAAATAAAATACCCTACAGAATGAGTGAGATAGAATTCAGCCGTGTATGGGGCAGAAATACACACCCTGTATTTGACTCAAATTCTCCCACAAATAAGAGAAGAATTTGACCCTTGGTATAAAATAAAATAGCCTACAGAATGAACCAGATGGAATTCAGGCATGTATGGGGCAGAAATACACACCCTGTATTTGACTCAAATTCTCCCACAAACAAGAGGAGGAATTGACCCTTGGTATAAAATAAAATAGCCTACAGAGTGAACCAGATGGAATTCAGGCGTGTATTGTGCAGAAATACACACCCTTTGACTCAAATTCCCCCACAAACAGGAGGATAAATTAACCCTTGGTATAAAAAACCCTACAGAGTGAATGAGATGGATTTCAGGCGTGTATGGGTCACAAATACACACACCCTGTATTTGACTCAAATTACCCCACAAACTAAAACAAACAAAATAAAAATTGCTGCTTCAGGAACAGGTGTGTATATGACACACACTTGTGAAGGTTTTTCACCCCAGTAGCTCAAAACATTGATTTGTTTTGCACAGAGTGCAATATAGTCATAGTTGCCAACTTTCGAAAATGAAAAAGCAGGAGAATCTAGTGGGCGGCGCGCTACGCGCGCCGCGGCAAAAATTTGCATGGACACGCCCATCTTGTTGGTATGCCACGCCCCTTCAAAAAACCACACCCACTCCACCTAACTGCATAATGGCTTTGGAAGAAAGCCAGGTAGATGCCCTTATAGCCAGGTAGTAGCCCCCCATAACCAGGTAGTGCCCCTTACACGCCGGTAGATGCCCCCTGGTAGCCAAGTAGAAGCCCCCACTCTAGCCAGCGAGAGCCAAATTTGGCGCCAGGTAGGTGCCCCCCATTTTTAGCCAGGTAGGTGCCCCCCATTGTTAGTCAGGTAGGTGCCCCCATTGTTAGCCAGGTAGGTGCCCCCTATTGTTAGCCAGGTAGGTGCCCCCATTGTTAGCCAGGTAGGTGCCCCCATTGTCAGCCAGGTAGGTGCCCCCATTCGTTTGCCAGGTAGCGCCCCCCACTGTTGCCACGTAGTGCCCCCCTCTGTTGCCAGGTAGTGCCCCCATCTGTTAGCCAGGTAGTGCCATCTTTTAGCCAGGTAGTGCCCCCATCTGTTGCCAGGTAGTGCCCCCATCTGTTAGCCAGGTAGTGCCCCCATTGTTAGCCAGGTAGTGCCCCCATCTTTTAGCCAGGTAGTGCCCCCAACTGTTAGCCAGGTAGTGCCCCAGCTGGTAGCCAGGTAGTGCCCATCTGTTAGCCAGGTAGTGCCCCCATCTTAGCCAGGTAGTGCCCCCTCTGTTGCCAGGTAGTGCCCCCCCTGTTGCCAGGTAGTGTCCCCTCTGTTGCCAGGTAGTGCCCCCTCTGTTGCCAGGTAGTGCCCCCATCTGTTCGCCAGGTAGTGCCCCCATCTGTTAGCCAGGTAGTGCCCCCTCTGTTGCCAGGTAGTGCCCCCTCTGTTGCCAGGTAGTGCCCCCCTTTGTTGCCAGGTAGATGTCCCCTCTGTTGCCAGGTAGTGCCCCCTCTGTTGCCAGGTAGTGCCCCTCTGTTGCCAGGTAGATGCCCTCTCTGTTAGCAGGTAGAGCCCCCTAAAGCTAATAAAAATCAAATAATAAAATCCACTTACCTTACCAGGCTCCTGCAGCGTGGCCGCTCCCGACCCGATCTCTTCAGCGGCGCAGGGGGAAGTGAGAGCAGCCGCGCGGTCACTCCCTGCAGCCGCGCGTCACTTCCCCTGCGCCGTTGACCTGTATGTGCGGCGCACACACCCGGCGCCGTACATACAGGAGAGGAGGGAGGAGGGAGCGATCCCTCCTGCCTCCTCCCGCACAGTGAGACCGCGGCGGGGTGAGCGGCCGCTGCGGCCGCTGCACCCGCCTGTAGGAGCGGGTCCCGCGGCGCAAGAGTAGCGCACCAGCGCTACATCTTGCGCCGCGGTAATTTAAAGGACCCCCGCCGCCTGCAGGCGGCGGGAGAATGCCAACTCCCCCGGGGGGGCGGGAGGGGACCCCACAATAGCGGGACCCCCCCGCCAAAAACGGGAGAGTTGTCATGTATGAATATAGTGCTGCAGCAGACAGATGCTTGTGGACAGGAGACACTGACAAGTGGCAGAATTTAAGATGGCTGCCGTATTTATAGGGCTGTGACGTCACAGAAGCCCGCTGGCTGCTGATTGGCTTTATGTCTGCACATGACATTGAGGATGTTCCTTTCCTCCTCCCAAAGTTTTCTGCCCCATGTCACGCCATGTGCTCGCGACCATTTTAGAAAAAAAGATGATTCGTTCACGTCAATAACCATGAACTTCACCTTCATGAAGAATTAAATTTTTCCTGAAGTTCTAAACAAATTCCACTCAGTTAGAATCGATTCGCCCATCCTCAATCATAGTGCACAGAATTGTTAATGCACTAAGACGTACAGGGACATAATGGTGATCAAGCGGGCACAGGAGCTGTGCCCAAACGATCGCTGCAGGAGCCCGGCGGTGATTGACAGCTGGGCTCCTGCAGTTGTGGTCCGGGCCATTTAACCCAATAGTGATTGCGGCACCTAAGGAGTTTGACAGAGGGGGGAAACAATTGTTCCAATGGTTGTCATATCAATCAGGGGGCACACAATGACCTCCGGGTTGTCTATGATGTAGTCCTGTCAGGCCCACCCAGAGGCGTAGTGTAAAAGCTCGTGCCGTGGTCCGTCTCCCAGACCACGGGCACGTCCATTACCCGGCTGTTGGCAGTCTCCGCGATGCGCTCAGGGCTGCTGCTTACTCTCGCTCCCGGTTCCTGCCTGTCCCATACTCACCTTGTCCCGTCCTGTTTCCTCCTCGGCAGGCGCGCTCATCAGTTCACTGGATTTAAAGGGCCAGCACGCAACAGATTATTATGTTCCTCCAATGATTGTCTTGCAGGGGCTTTTTAGGGATTCTGTTTTCTGCTCTCTGCGCCCAGTTGTTAGTGTCCATTCCTAGTTACGTTCTGCTGTGCGTCCCTAGTGTTTCCTGTTTTGTTACCATCTAGCTCCGGCCAGCCTGTTTACTTACGCTTGTTACCTGCCGTCCGTGCCATAGCTGTCTTCCACTCCATTCATCTCGCTGCTCCGCGTTCTTGCTTACACCTGTAGTCTATGCCTCATACTTCGACTGTCATCACTAGTACCTACGTCCGGGGTAGCGACCTGGGGTTCACTGCAGCAAAGCCCTACACACTTTGTGGCAGGTGCCGGTGAAGACAAGGGGCCGCTTAGACTCCGCTCCCTGGCATAGGCTACGCCAGCACTATGCAGTTGCCAGAGGATCCACAGTACTCTGCGCAGTCACTGAGGACTATCGTGACAGTACAACTGGGCCATGAATCCTGCCGAGGCCGAGTTACCTGACGCTGGAAGTCTCGTGGCTGAAATTACATGCCAGGACACTCATCAAGAACAGCTCTTCACGATGTTACAGAACCTGGCAGCTCGTCTTCCTGAGGCTCCGTCTGCTCTGGCTGCCAAACCAGTCCCCGTTCCGGTGACCATTCCATCCATACCTAGCAGCTCCTCTCTGCACCTGCCGCTCCCTCCCTGCTACAGTGGTGACCCCAAAGCCTGCCATGGGTTCCTGAATCAATGCACAATTCATTTTGAGGTCCTGGGCCACCAGTTCACCACGGATAGGGCTAAGGTGGCATTCATTATCTCTCTGCTTTCTGGTGAAGAACTGGCTTGGGTTACCTCCCTATGGGAGGGAGGAGACTTCCAACTTGACAAACTTCCTGGTGACCTTCCATAAGATTTTCCATAAGGAACCCGGACATGCCTCTTCTGCCAACTCCTTGCTTCTATGGCTCCGACAGGGTGACTCCATGGTGGGAGAGTATGCTGTACAGTTCCAGACCCTGTCTTCCGAATTGGCGTGGAACAATGAGGCCCTGGTCACGACCTTCTGGGAGGGGTTAGCCGGTTGAATCAAGGGAAAACTAGCAGGGCGCGACCTCCCCACCAGTCTGGATGACCTCATCACCCTGGCCACATGCATTGATGTTCGCTTTGCGGAGTGTCAACAAGAGGTTAGCATGCAGCATGAAGCCTTCCGGGCCCGTACAGTTCATTGCCTGGCACCTGTTTTTCAGTGGCCTATTCGACCTCTCTCTGCTTTTTCAAGGGAAGTGCCGATGCAAGTTGACAGAGTTCACCTCGCTGAAGCAGAGAAGACCCGCAGAAGGAATATGGGCCTGTGCCTCTACTGTGGTGCAATAGAGCATCTTCTAAGAGAGTGCCTGATCTGTCCAGGAAACTCCAAAACTTAGGTTTCATGGGAGAGGTGAACCTGGGTGAGGAAGCTACCTCTCCACCCCTGACCATGTTGGTCAGCTTAATCCTGCCATCCAGTTCCAGTCTTCAAGTGGCCATCTTCGTGTACTCTGGGTAAGCAGGTAACTTCATCCATCCTGCTTTGATCTCCAAATTTCAGCTGCCTGTGGTACCTTTAGCACAGCGCCTTTCTGTTTCTTCTGTGAATGGGCAGATCCTCTCGTGTGTCATCGCACTCAACCTCTCACCCTGTGCGGTGGAGTTCTGCATTAGGAGCAGATTTCCTTCCTCATCCTACATTGCTCCTCTAGCTCACTCCTTCTGGGTCTCCCCTGGCTATGTAGGCATAGTCCTAACCTTGACTGGAACACTGGTGAAATCCTATGCTGGAGCAACCGGTAACACTCCGCCTGCATTGCATTTTCGCCTTCTCCTCGTCTTGTAGGTGTGTCGAATCTTCGACCGGAAACTCCTTCTCTCCCCGGACTCCCGGTGCACTACTAAGAATTAGTTGACATTTTCTGCAAGAAACAGGCTAAGCATCTGCCACCTCATCAGCCCTATGGTTGTCCCATTGAGCTTCAGCTGTCCCAGCCCGAAACCGAAGCTATGTCAACATACATAAAGGAGAACCTGGCTAAAGGCTTCAATCGCAAGTCATCCTCCCCCATGAGGGCAGGAATTTTCTTTGTTGAGAAGAAAGATGGGTCTTTGTGGCCTTGCATAGATTGTCGGGGTCTTAACAAGATCACCATCTAGAACCGCTACCCATTGCCACTAATTTCTGAACTATTTGACAGAATCTGGGGAGCCACAGTTTTCTCTAAACTCGACCTCCGGGGGCACCTACAACCTTATCCACATCCGCCGGGTAGATGAATGGAAGACCACATTTAACACCAGTGTCGGCTATTTTGAATATTTAGTCATGCCCTCTGTAACGCCTCGGCTTCAAGAATTTGTGAACAACATCTTTTGTGATCTGCTCTATGACTGTGTCCTGGTTTACCTCGATGAAATTCTGGTCTACTCCCCGAATCGCGAGTCTCATCGGTCTCATGTCTGTCAGGTTCTCACTCGCCATCAGCGCAACCACCTCTACACCAAATTGGAGAAGTGTTTGTTCGAGCGCTCCAGTCTGCTTTCCTGGGAAACATTGTCTCTTTGCAAGGTCTCCAGATGGACCCAGAGAAGCTGTCAGCAGTGCTTAGCTGGCCACGTCCTATCAGACTACGGGCTATCCAGCACTTTATTGGCTTTACGAATTATTATCGCCAATTTATCCCACACTTCTCTAATCTTGTGGTGCATATCGTCTTTCTCACTAAGAAGGGTAATAATCCTTTTCCTATGGACGTCCAAAGCAGAAGAAGCCTTTACACGACTGAAATCTGCTTTCGCTTCCAGTACTCCACCGTCCAGATATTGAAAAAGCCTTTTAACTTGAAGTTGATTCATCTTCGGTTGGTGCCGGGGCTGTTCGTCTCGAGAAGTCCACCAAGGACAAGTTTGTTTCCTGCGGGTTTTTCTCTAGTACCTTTTCTCCGGCAAAAAAAGAACTATGCTTGTGGGGACAGAGAACTTCTGACCATTAAACTTGCCTTGGAGGAATGGTGACATCTTTTGGAGGGTGCCCTTCATCCTATTACCATCTATACTGATCATAAAAATCTCCTGTACCTACAGACAGCTAGTCACCTGATTCCTCGTTGGTCCTTATTCTTCTCCCGGTTCGACTTTAACCTGCAATTTTGACTGGCTGCCAAGAACATCAAGGCGGACGCACTATCCAGGACCTAGGATGTCGCTGATATTGCACCATATCCCCTATATCTCATTCCTCTTGACCGTGTTGTCCTTGCTCCGTCCATAAGGCTGCGAGAGATCCCTTCCAATAGGACTTTCACGCATTCCGTATTAAGAAGGCAGATTCAGTCCTGGGGCCACGCATCTCGAATCCCCGGCCACCCGGGGTACTGCAAGTTCCTTCATATGATAGCCCGACATTACTGGTGGCCCTTCCTCACGCAGGACATTAAAGACTTTGTGGCCGCTTGTCCCAACTGCGCCCGGAATAAGAACCCACTTCTGCGACCTGCTAACTGTTACCCCTCCCAGTACCAGAAGCACCATGGACCCACATCACAATGGACTTCGTGACGGACCTTCCATTCTCTGATGGGTGTTTGGTTATCTGGCTCACGGTGGAGCCTTTTAACAAAATGGCGCGTTTCCTGCTGCTGCCAGGCCTTCCATCGGCTCTGCAGCTGGCCACTCTCTTCTTGCAACACATCTTTCGTCTGCACGGGATGCCTGCCATACATCGTTTCGGATAGAGGAGTACAGTTCACCTCTTGCTTCTGGTGTGCCTACCACCCTCAGTCCAATGGTCAAGTAGAATGAGTCAACCTGATCCTGTTGAATTTCCTACACCTATTTGCTTCCGCCCGGCAAGATGACTGGGTGTCTGTATTACCCTGGACTGAGTTTGCGTACAAAAACCATCCTAGCAAATCCTCAGGGAAGTCTCCTTTTTACATGGTGTTCGGTCAGCACCATCTTTCTCCTCTGCCACTGACAATTTCCTCGGAAGTTCCGGTTGCCAATGTCCAAGTATGCGACTTCCTTTTGATTTCCATCAAAACCAGCTTCAAGCTTCTGTCCGATTTAAGAAAAAAGCTGATAAGAGACGTAGAGCATCTCCCATTTTCCAGTCAGGAGATAAAGTTTGGCTCTCCTCCAAGCATATCCGTCTCTGAGTACCTATCTTGAAGTTTGCCCCTTGCTACCTTGGTCCTTTCTCCATCCTACAAAGGATCAATCTGGTATCCTACAAACTCAGCTTACCTCTCTCCCTCTGCATCCGCAATTCATTTCATGTATCTCTTCTGAAGCTTCTGATTCTTAATCGGTACTCACATAGGAGGGTTTCCTCTGCCATACCTCCCAGTACCGAAGATACTTATAAGGTGAAGGAGATCCTGGATATAGAGTGCTCCAGAGGTAAAATCTATTATCTCATTGATTGGAAGGGCTTTGGTCCTAAAGAGAGATGAGAGCCTCAAGAAAATGTCAATGCTACACTCATCCAATGTGTTTTCACAAGCTTCGGTCCCAAGGTGCGAGGGGCCCTAAAGGGGGAGCACTGTAACAGCTTGTGCTGCGGTCCGACTCCCAAACTTCAGGCATGTCCTTTACCCGGCGGTCCCCGCGCTGCGCTCAGGGCTGCTGCTCGCTGCCGCTCCCAGCTCCTGCTGCCCCGTACTCACCTGGTCCCATCCTGCTTCCACCTCGACGGGTGCTCTCCTCTGCGTCTTTCTCTTGTGATACGCATATCCCCTGCCAGCCACTAAGGGCAAGGGCACATCAGCTCCCTGGATTTAAAGGGCAAGCGCGCAACAGGTAATTATGTTCCTCCAATGCGTGGGGCTTTTTAGGGATTCTATTTCTGGCTCGCCACGCCCAGTTGTTGGTGACCATTCTTAGTTACGTTCTGCTGTGCGTTCCTAGTGTTTCCTGTTACGGTCTGCTGTTCCTAGCTTCGGCCAGCCTGTCTACCTGCCGTCCGTGCCACACCTGCCTGCCACTCCATTCATGTCGTTGCTCCACATTCCGGCTTCCATCTGTAGTTTACACCTCGTCCTATGCCAGCGCTACGCAGTGACCAGAGGATCTACAGTACTCTACGCAGTCACTCAGGACTATCATGACACGTAGCCTAACAGGATGAATAACAGTTTTTTTTAAACTGCTTCAACATAAAAAATAAATACATTTGGTATCACCGTAATCATAGCACCCAGCAGAGTAAAACTAATATGTGACATATACTTCACAATGAGCGCTGTAAAACATAAAAATGAAAAACATTACCAGGATGGTACAAACCCGCATAGTAAAGTTATTATGTTATTTAAACTGCACACTGTAAAAATAAAAACCTGAAAAATGATGGCGGAACTGCAGTTTTTTTTTTTTTTTTTCATTTTTATGGCCTAAAGCTGAAAAAAACTGTGAGACACATGTGTACCCAAAATGTGAACTACATCCCTAGATGAATTTTTCTGATAGAGTGTTAAATCCAAAATGGGGTAACTTCTGGACAGTTTCACCTGTTCAGGTACTTCAGGGCTTTACAAATGCAAAATGGTTCCTACCAAAATCTGCATTAGAATCAAAAATGAGTGCTCCCTCCCTTGCCCTTGTACGTCTTGCCATGCGGCCAAACAGCAGTTTACACTCACATATAGGATATTACTCAACTTGGAAGGAACTTTTTCACCAACATTCGTTGTGAAAATAAAAATAAAAAAATGTGCTAAACCTGTAATAATAATTAAGAAAAATGTAATTAGTTTTTTTCATGGTCCAAGGCTAAAAAAGTCTGTGAAACACCTGTTGGTTCAATTTACTCCCTACACCTCTGGATATATTCCTTAACCCCTTACCGACATTTGACAAACCCATATGTCAAGGTCGGGTAGGGGTTCCCGCAAATTGACGTATGGGTACGTCATGGCGATCTTGCGAGCTTACAAACGGAGCTCGCAAGATTGCGGCATGGGACCAGCGTTATATTACTGCTGGCATCATGCCGCATCCCCTGCGGCCAGAGTTCACTCCGGCCGTGGGAGATTAACCCTTCATTATCGTGACCGATCATGGTCGCGATAATGAAGCTACAGGCAGGAGGAGTGAGCTCCTCCTGCCTGCGATCCAGTGCAGCAACGGTGCTCTGCGCCTTTACTGGTCCAATCACCCAAAAGCATCCGGGTTATCCGTTGACGTCACCATGCCCGCAATGCTATCATGGCGACCAGTACACGGCCGTAATGCTGTATGCAGGTCTCCTCTTGTATGAGCGATTTGAATATTGCTCATACAATTCCCCTCTGGGGAAAGTGAAAAAAGTGCAATAAAGTAAAACACAAACACGAAAAATAAAATAAAAACATGTACACTGCCCTTTTCCCCTTTACAAACGGAAATAGCCCCAAAAAAGATCAAAAATAAATAAAGTACTCATATTTTGAAATATGTCATGTTAATTAACCCGTACGGTGAATGGCGTAAAAAAAAAAAAAAAAAAAAAAACAGTCGCAGAATTGCAATTTTTGTTCCTTACGCAGCACATAAAATGGAATAAAATTTTGCATGGCTGTAATCGTATCGACCTGCTAAGCAATTTAGGATGTCATTTATACTGCACGGTGACCTATGTAAAAAAAATAAAAACACTGCCAGGACTGCTGTATTTTGTTCAAAATGCCTCACAAAAAACGTAATAAAAAGTGATCAAAGCGTCATATGCACCCCATAATGGTTGCAATAAAACATCAACTCATTCCGCAAAAAACAAGCCCATAATCATTTCCGTATACAGAAAAATAAAAAAGTTACGGCTGTCAGAATAGGACAACATAAAAACGCTATTTTTTTAAACTTAATTCTATTGTGTAATAAAACATAAAAAACTATATAAAATGTAAATCATTGTAATTGTACCGACCCCCATAGTAAAGTTATCCTGTCATTTATCCCGTATGGCGAACACTGTAAAAATGAAGCCCAAAAAACAATGGCGGAACTGCGTTTCCCCTCCCCCCTATTTTCATGGCCCGAAGCAAAAAAAACTACGGAACACCTGTGTGCCCAAAATGCACAATACACCCCTAGATGAGTGGTGTTGAATCCAAAATGGGGCAACTTCTGGAAGGTTTGACCTGTTCTATTCATTTGTGGGCTTTATAAATGCGACATGGCACCCACCACAATCTGTGTTCCAAAAGCCAAATAGCGCTCCCTCCCTTGTACACCCTGCCATGCGCAAAAAAAGCAGTTTACACCTGCATGTAGGGTATTGCCTAACTTGGAAGAAATTGCATAACACAATTTCGATGCTCCTTTTCCAGGATTCCATGTAAAAATTAAACATTTTCAGCTTTTTTCTGTGATGTGGGGGAGGGGTGTAATTGTGTGAGGACTGCAGAGGTTTGTGTGCCAGGGCCACTTTTTGGTCCCAGTCTGGCCTTGCATACAAACCTACAGATAGCAAAATTCCAGACCATAAAAAATATATATATAAAGACACAAATAAATAAAATGTATTTCAGTTCATTAGAATATGTTACAAAAATAAATAAAAAACACAGTACATACATAGCTATGAGTGAAACACACTCCAGGTATTGGTGGGGGCATTATATGCGTTATTTGCCTATGGTACCAGAGTACCTTGTGACAGTCCTGGTGCCAGCTTATTGCAGTCCCACAGTAAAAAGGTATTGGAATCGGAATAAGGCCATACTTACCAACTCTCCGACAAATAGGTTACCAATCCCATTCCCCTGGGATAGTTGTTAAACCGGGGGTAGCCTCCTGAAGCTAGACTACAAAAGTCTAGCTGCACATCGCATATGGCCTTTTTTGGACGTGCACCGCTTGGTAGGTAAGTACATACCCATTTCCTGCTTTCGCGCAGCCTTTACTGTCTTCTTCCCTCCCCGTGAGGCAGGGGACAGGCCGCAGGGGGGGAAGGGACATGCCGCCGAAGACTATCACCTCAGAAACCCCCACTACCTCCATCTATTACCCTATGACCCCTTCACTTCCACCTATCACCGCATTGGGAGTTTTATACAGAGGTGGGCACAGGTAGGGACGTACTGGAAAAAGTCAGGATATTAAGTTGTGTGGTAAATTCTGCAAGGGTGAGTTATAGCCAAGAGAAGTCATTAGGTCTGGGCCGGATGGAGATAAAAAGGGAAAAAGAACAACATCACTAGTGGGTCAATGAATGTAACTGTACTGTAATAACTTATGGGTTGGAGTCTTTATACAATTGGTAACTACAACTATATGGTCACTGTATGGCAGTAATATACAGTTTGCAGAGGATGTGTACACTGGTATATACCACTATATGGGCACTGTATTGAGGTAATATACAGTCTGCAGAGCTTGTGTACAACTGGTAATATGGTGATAGTGTAATGGTTTTGGTTCAGGCACAGTTTGGCTGCATCTCTCAGCTCTCCTGAATGTTAAATAGGCTATCCCACAGCCAGAAAAGCTATGTGACGCCAAATCCCTCAATTTGCTCTCTTCTAGAGTAGCTACACAGTTGCATGAAGTAGATTTTTACAGAGAATACAGTAGTATTTTTTGCAGAGAAAAAATATATGTTTCCCGGGCACTAATTTTACACTTATTTCACATAGATCCTGTCCATCACCTCAGCAGTAGCAGTACACTGTGTAATGAAAATCAGCGCTGACAAAATAGATTTTTTTAAAACCACTCATTTATGTATAATAGTGTAATACCTCTAAACAATATAGTCACAAGATAATACACCTCTATATGGAACAAATATGCCACGCATATTACCAATATGCTGTTACTAAAACAAATCCCACAATACCAAGGCCATCAATCCCAATTCTATCACTACCTAAAGACCAAATAATACTTCCACACCATGACCACCACATAGTGACTACCAGTTGTACACAGGCTCTGCAGACATATTAGCAATTATGGTGTAGTTACAGGCAGTGACTCTTCTGATCGGAGTGGTCATCTCCCTCTTATTTTTATTGTCTCTGCAGAATTTACCACACACACATCCTCACTCTTCCAGCAGCTCCTTACCTGTTCCTTATTTCTGTACAAATTCCCCATGGGGTGATAGGTGGAAGTGGGGGTTATGGGATGATAGGTGGGGCCTGTATTTTGCAAGAGGGTGTGGGAGAGTATGAGCCATAGCATGCAGACACAGTACAATTTCCTGGGGAAGGGGGTAAGAGGATCAACACCCTGAAGGTTATGCTGCAGCTGTGGCCCGTATGCCCAGGATCATATTGTGTGGCCTGAACTCCATCCCCTACACCCCCAGAAGATCAGCCACAGTCATGACCTTTAATGGGTGCAGGAAATAGAGTTTAGTGCTGTCACCATTTTGTAGTGTTTATCTTAAATAAGTATATAGGCCCCCTTGGTCGGTAGGTAGTTATATATGCCCCCTCAATAAATAGGTATATAGGTCCCCTCCTTAGATAGGTATCCAGGTAAATAAGTCCCCCTCTTAGATAGGTAGGTATGTATATAAATCCCCTCTTTAGTTAGATAGGTATATAAGTACCCTCCATAGTGAGGTAGGTATATTAGTGCCTTCCATAGTTAGGTAGGTAGGTATATAAGTCTCCTTTTTAGTTAGGTAAGTATATAAGTCCCCTCCTTAGTTAAGTAAGTATGTAAATGCCCACCTTAGTTAGGTAGGTATATAAGTGCCCTCCATAGTTAAGTAGGTATATAAGTCCCCTTCATAGTTAAGTATATAAGTGCCCTCCACAGTTGGAAGTAGGGAGGTACGCAGGTCCCCTCATAGCTTGGCATGTACATAAGTCCCCTCTATAATTAGGCAGGTACATAGATCCCCTCTGTAATTAGACAAGTACGTAGGTCCCTTTCTAGTTAGGCAAGTACAAGGTCCCCTCCACAGTTAGACAGGTATGTAGGTCCTCTCTATAATTAGGCAGGTACATAGGTCCCATCATATTTAGGCAGGTACATAGATCCCCTCTATAATTAGGCTGGAACATAGGTCCCCTCTGTAATTAGACAGGTATGTAGGTCCCCTCCTAGTTAGGCAAGTACATAGGTCACCTCCATAGTTAGACAGGTATATAGGTCCCCTCTATAGTTAGGCAGGTACAAAGGTCCCATCATAGTTAGGCAGGTACATAGGTCCCCTCTATAATTAGGCAGGTATATAGGTTCCCTCAACGTTAGGCAGGTACATATGTCCCCTCTAGTGTTGAGCGATTACGTTGGCCATCGACATCGATCGATGGTCGATAGTCGACCATCATCGACAAGATATTCGATGGTCGATGGTAGATTATGATCGATGACCATTAAAGTCTATGGGAGAGCAACAACACCTTCATTCTTACACCCAAACAGGGCTGGAGAAGCTGGAATTAACATCCACAACAGTCAAATGGATACATGTTGTGTGGTAAATTCTGCAAGGGTGAGTTATAGCCAAGAGAAGTCATTAGGTCTGGGCCGGATGGAGATAAAAAGGGAAAAAGAACAACATCACTAGTGGGTCAATGAATGTAACTGTACTGTAATAACTTATGGGTTGGAGTCTTTATACAATTGGTAACTACAACTATATGGTCACTGTATGGCAGTAATATACAGTTTGCAGAGGATGTGTACACTGGTATATACCACTATATGGGCACTGTATTGAGGTAATATACAGTCTGCAGAGCTTGTGTACAACTGGTAATATGGTGATAGTGTAATGGTTTTGGTTCAGGCACAGTTTGGCTGCATCTCTCAGCTCTCCTGAAAGTTAAATAGGCTATCCCACAGCCAGAAAAGCTATGTGACGCCAAATCCCTCAATTTGCTCTCTTCTAGAGTAGCTACACAGTTGCATGAAGTAGATTTTTACAGAGAAGTACAGTAGTATTTTTGCAGAGAAAAAATATATGTTCCGGTCACTAATTTTACACTTATTTCACATAGATCCTGTCCATCACCTCAGCAGTAGCAGTACACTGTGTAATGAAAATCAGCGCTGACAAAATAGATTTTTTTAAAACCACTCATTTATGTATAATAGTGTAATACCTCTAAACAATATAGTCACAAGATAATACACCTCTATATGGAACAAATATGCCACGCATATTACCAATATGCTGTTACTAAAACAAATCCCACAATACCAAGGCCATCAATCCCAATTCTATCACTACCTAAAGACCAAATAATACTTCCACACCATGACCACCACATAGTTGACTAAGTTTGTACACCAGGCTCTGCACGAAAAATTAGCAATTATGGTGTAGTTACAGGCAGTGACTCTTCTGATCGGAGTGGTCATCTCCCTCTTATTTTTATTGTCTCTGCAGAATTTACCACACACACATCCTCACTCTTCCAGCAGCTCCTTACCTGTTCCTTATTTCTGTACAATTTCCCCATGGGGTGATAGGTGGAAGTGGGGGTTAGGGGAGATGGGTTGGGGCCTTATTTTGCAAGAGGGTGGGGGGAGAGAAATGACCCATAGCATCAGACACAGTACAATTTCCGGGGGAAGGGGGTAAGGGGATCAACCCCCTGAAGGTTATTTTCAGCTGTGCCCGTATTAAAAGGATCATATTGTGGGGCCTGAACCCATCCCCTACCCCCCCAGAAGATCAGCCACAGTCATGCCCTTTTTAAGGGGTTCAGGAAATAGAGTTTAGTGCTGTCACCATTTGTGTGTTTTTCTTAAAAAAGTAAAAACCCCCCTTGGTCGGGAGGTATTTATATGCCCCCTCAAAAAATAGGTTATAGGTCCCCCCCTTTAAAAGGTATCCAGGAAATAAGTCCCCTCTTAGT
This sequence comes from Phyllomedusa bahiana, assembly GCA_025379985.1. NCBI lineage: Eukaryota > Metazoa > Chordata > Amphibia > Anura > Hylidae > Phyllomedusa > Phyllomedusa bahiana. Next base: position 110,033 of record JAODAL010009364.1, read on the forward strand.
AGAGTTGTATAAAAAATTCCCCTCTTTAGTTAGAATATATAAGCCCCCTCCATATGAGGTAGGAAATTTTTTAGTGCCTTCCATATTGGGAAGGTAGGAATATAAGTCTCCTTTTTAGTTAGGAAATATATAAGCCCCCCCCCTTAGTTAAGTAAGTATGTAAATGCCCCCCTTTTAGGTAGGTATATAAGTGCCCTCCATATTTAAGTGGGTTATAAGTCCCCTTCATATTTAAGAAAATTTAAGTGCCCTCCACATGGAAGTAGGGAGGTAGCAGTCCCCTCATAGCTTGGCATGACAAAGCCCCCTCTAAAATTTTGGGCAGGTACATAGACCCCCCTTAATTTGAAATCGTAGGTCCCTTTTGTTAGGCAAAACAAGGTCCCTCCACGTTTTGACAGGTATTTGGGCCCCCTAATAATTAGGATTTTTCAAGGGCCCCAAATTTTTCAGGGACAAGATCCCCTTATAAATTAGGCTGGAAAATAGGTCCCCTCTGTAAAAGACAGGGATGAGGCCCCTCCTATTAGGAAGTACATGGTCCCCCCATAGTTAGACAGGATTAGGTCCCCCTCTATAGTTGGCAAAAAAGGCCCATCATGTTAGGAGGTACATAGGTCCCCTTTTTATAATTAGGCAGGGATAAGGTTCCCCCAACGTTAGGCAGGTTTCTTTTTCCCCCTAGTGTTGACGATTACGTTTGGGCCCTCGACATCGATCGATGGTCGATAGTCGCCCCTCGACAAGATATTCGATGGTCGATGGTTGATTAAGATCGATGACCATTTTAAATCTATGGGAGAGCAAAAACCTTTATTCTTACCCCAAACAGGCTGGAGAAGTGGAATTAAAATCCCACAACAGTCAAAAGGTACATGTTGTGTGGGAAAAATTTTGAAGGGTGGTTTAGCCAAGAGAAGTCATTTGGGTTGGGCCGGAGGGGATAAAAAAGGGAAAAAAACAACTCCCAGGGGTCAATGAATGAACTGTCTGTAAAAACTTATGGTTGGAGTCTTTATACAATTGGGGAACTACAATATATGTCACTGTATGGCATTTAAAATTTCAGTTTCAGAGGTGTGTACCTGGATTTCCATATATGGGCCCCTGATTTAGGTTATCAGTCTGCAGAGCTTGGTACAACTGGGAATATGGGGATGGTAAAGGTTTGGTTCAGGCACGTTGGCTGCATTTTCACCCCCCCTGAAAGTTAAAAAGGCTACCACAGCCAGAAAAGCTATGTGGGCGCCAAAACCCTCAATTT
>JAODAL010009365.1:0-111283 GCA_025379985.1 Phyllomedusa bahiana
CGGCTTCTAAACGGACATCCTGGGGCTATTCTAGGTCCCTAGGACTGATTGTACAGATATTCACCAGGTACCATCACGCACTGGGAATCCCAGTGATCCAATGGAGCAGGTAATCCCCTTTCATTATGCCACAAAGGACTGCAGCAATCAAAGGGTTAAATGCCGGGGATTGGAGGATTCCTCCGGTCCCTGACATTCACAGAGACTGTTCTAGGAACAGGGCTGATAACTACAGTTATGTTCCTTGCACAGTTTCTAATCCCCTCTGTAGGCAGCGACATCTTTTGGCATCGCTGCTGACAGATAACACTATCTGCCTGATGTCAAAAGACGGTGAGCAGCCATTAAGGGGTTAATAGCTGCTTTTCTATGTTCTGTAACACTACAAAGCTGAGGAATCTCTGCTGTGCTTTCTCTATTACCTTTCCACCAAATCTGAGTCTCGGTGCACAACCATCCCTGTTTCCTACCACATACTGAAATCCTTGAGTGGCAGGACCAGCGGTGTAGCTTGAAAGGTTGACCTGAAAAAAAAAAAGCCAAACCCTTTTGATCACCTAATCTCATTGGCTCGACACAGAGCTCTATCCTGTGTGTTTGGGACTGGAGACACATTACTACTGAGCTTCCTGTCACCAAACAGCGGCTGGGAGACCACAACATGTTTAATAAAATGACATCACAAAAGTTCGGAACGTTCATAAAGATAATATTTAGAAAATACTTTTTTACATTGGACAACCCTTTGTGAAACAATCATCTGAATTCCATGGGTTGCCTAAGCCTAAGCATTGTATAATACACAAGAAAAAAAGCCTTAAAAAGGTTGTCTCACTCTACTTATTCATCTTACCTCAGTCCTGTTTTCTTGGTTTCATTTTGAATTCAGGGGCGTGTTTACTGGCTTCTAATAGGCTGCAGTGGAAGCCAGGCCTGTAGCTATAGCAACCAGTGCTGGCAGCCTATCAGGAGAGACTGAACAGGTCTTTAGCTATAGTGACCTGAGGAGCTGATACAGCACATACAAAAGGGCATATCTAGGAATAGGTAGAACACTGTGAATGGACATATATTGTCTTGTTTTTGCAAGATCTTTAACATAAAAAGCAAACCTTGCTGTGAGACAACCCTTTTAAATGTTAAAATATACTTTATCTTTCAAAGCAAAACCTCTGCTTGCTGTGAATGAACGAAAACATCCTTGTTTGCATTCAGTGGCTGCAGTTTTGTTACGCTTGACAATCACCAGTGAGGTGAAAACATCACCAGCCCCAATTTCTCCACGGCCCCAACTCCTGAATCCACATTAACAGCGTTTACAATGTAAAAAGCTGCAGCTGTATCAAAGTTAATGGTGGTCCGAACAGCAACTGGGGGTTAAAAGATTGAATTTGTTAACCAGTGGCAAGCAGAAATCTTGAAAAAGTTGAGGCATTGAAATAACAAATAATGGAATGACTAAATGTATTTTGTACAAGATTTAAATACGGTTGTTTTTTTCATTCTGTATCCATGGGTTGTGTTTGGTATTACAGCTCCGCTCCATTCGTTTGAGTAAGTCTGAACTGTAATACCAGATACTATCTAAGAACAAGAGTGGTGCTATTTCTAAAAAAAAAATAATAATAATTATGATAGAATTGCACAACACTGAACAAAGTCTAATTCTCGTGGAAACTATTTCATTTAGATTTCATTCTGCCGTTTTCACATCCAAACTCCTTATCCAAACGGATAGGACTATTCACAATCCATGTGGATCCAAACCTTTTAGCAAAGGAACATTTAGTACATTTGTCTGCTTATAGTTTATTTGGACAGATGTTTTCCATTGAGGTGGAGTCATACCACATCTTTAAAAAGAGCAAAATATTAAAACCTGTACAAAGCCCTAAAGTGGGACAGAATAGTTTTTTTTTCATATCGAGATCATACAAATTCAGTAGGTGCCAAATTTAGAACCGAGGCATAGCTAAAGTGGGTGCAGGGACAACAGCTGTACCTGGTGCCTAAGAGGGACCCATAAACCATCTACCCAGGCTCGGACTGGCCCACAGGGGAATAGAGGAAACCCCCGGTGGGCCCCTGAGGATGGTAGACCTGGAGTTATTTTTTTAACTGTATATATATATATCCTCAGAAGAGGCAAAAAAGCAGAGAGAGGCAAAAAGCAAGAGGCAGAGTATAAGGAGGCATGTATAGTCATTTGCAGTGGCTGTAGGGTGGGCCCATAAAATAAACTCAATCGGTGAGCCCAGAAACAGCTTAACTGGTGGGCCCTTAGAGTCAACTTCACCTGTGGGCCCTAGGCACCCCCGTCCGATACTGCATCTACCTCATACCTAGCATATAAAAGTAGAATTATACATAGCAGGTGGTAGCTTAGTAGCCCCATGACAGATATTGCATTAGGTTCCAAAAGGTATGCCAGGCTGAAATATCACAAAACTGTGATCAGTGAATTATATCAGTTAGGCACTGATGGAGGACACGTGGCTGACACTGTTACAGGCACTATAGCTGGCACTTACATTGCGACTCTGTGCTTTGCACTTGCCTTTTATATGGCTGTAAAGTGTGTGATGATGTGTATGTCTATATCGGTCTTCTTGCCAACCTATAATCACCAACTTTCCTGTGTCTTCTGGGAGACTCTCGTAACTTGGGCCACAAAAGGCATGGTGTTTATGTACATCCCACCCCACATGGCCAGATCGGTGGTGGTTTCATGGGGCTGAAATCTTTCAGAATTGGGAGTAGGTAATTATACCCTAAAGGGGTTTTCTCACTACAAAGATTAGTTTTCATGAAGGAACAGGTAATTGAAGACATTTTCTAAATACAATGGTCTATTTAGTTTACTTTAGTCATGAGATAACAGAGATGTTATGTACTCTGAATGCACACAGGTTTCTGTGGTTACCTGAGTATAACTCTGTGGTTACCTGAGTATAACTCTGTTATCTGAATTGAGCAAAGAGCTTAGAGCAGGGAGTGACGTCAGCATGGGCAGACAGAGCTCACTCCCTCATTCCAGATCAAACTAATTATGTCTAAGAAGATTAGCTTCTGTTTACAGATAAGCAATTGTTTTCAGTGCTCATAGCACATGTACCTTTAGTTTACTGAAGATTAGCTTTCCTGCACTTAATAATAATAATAATAATAATAATATTTATTTATATAGCGCCAACAAATTCTGCAGCACTTTACAATGTAGAGGGTATAAGTACAGACAAAAGACAGACATTACACAGTGAAAGCTACTTACAGATGAGACACAAGGTGTGAGGGCCCTGCTCGCGAGAGCTTACAATCTATGAGGGTGTCTGGGGGAGACAACGGGGGAGAAGTGCTGAATATACAATGGCCCAGCCATGTTTCATAAATATGGGGAGGTTTACATAAAAAGTTGGTGAACCTGCCACCATGACAGTACATCTATATACAGATAAGTGCCTGTGAGTGCCCTAGTGTAGGGAGTGACAGAAATGTGTGTGATAGAAGGTGTGGGTTAGCAATTAGTGGTTTTGATAGGCCTGCCTAGAGAGATGTTATTTCAGGACACTCTTAAAACTGCGAAGGCTAGGATTGTGCCTGATGGTACATGGTAGCATGTTTCCAGAGAACGGGTTGCAGCACAGTGCAAAATCTTGAAGGCGGGCATGGGAGGTTCGGATGATTGTTGTCTGTAGTTTGATGTCCACAGCACAGCGGAGAGAGCGGGTGGGGTGGCAGACAGAGATGAGGGAGGAGATGTAGGGAGTTGCAGCGTTGTGGAGAGCTTTATGGGTGAGAGTGATGAGTTTATGTTGTATTCTGTACTGGATGGGCAACCAGTGCAGTGACTGACACAGGGTAGAGGCATTAGTATAGCGCTGGAGAGAAAGACCAGCCTGGCTGCTGCATTCAGGACAGATTGGAGAGGGGAGAGTTTGCAGAGTGGGAGACCGATAAGCAGGGAATTACAGTAATCAAGACGAGAATGAATAAGAGCAACAATGAGGGTTAGAGTTGTTTCAATAGTGAGAAAAGGACGGATTCTGGAGATGTTCTTGAGGTGCAGGTGACAAGAGCAGGCAAGGGATTGGATATAAGGGGTGAATTTCAGATCAGAGTCTAGAATAACCCCAAGACATCGGACCTGCTGCCTAGGTGTTATAGTGGTGCCACATACTGAGAGTGAAATAACAGATGGGGGTTGGTTAGTAGATGGGGGAAAAACAAGAAGTTCAGTTTTAGTGAGGTTTAGTTGGAGATAGAGAGAGGACATGATGTCAGAGACAGCGGACAGACAGTCACTGGTGTTTTGTAGCAGGGCTGGAGTGATGTCTCGGGAAGAGGTGTATAATTGGGTGTCATCAGCATAGAGATGGTACCGGAAGCCAAATCTACTGATGGTTTGGCCAATGGGGGCTGTATAGATTGAGAAGAGGAGTGGACCAAGAACTGATCCCTGAGGGACCCCAACAGCAAGAGGGAGAGGAGAAGAAGTAGAACCTGCAAATGAGACACTGAAGAAGCGTTCAGAGAGGTAGGAAGAGAACCAAGAGAGAGCGGTGTCCTGGATGCCAATTGCACGGAGCATGCTGAGGAGAAGATGGTGATCAACAGTGTCAAATGCTGTACTTGTCAGTTAAGTTAGTTGCAGAGAAGATAAATATGCTAATCACTGCAATAGAACCACCCACAGCCTGATGAGCCAGAGTGACTGTAAATCTCGTGTGACTCAGTGAAATAGCTTGGTGAGAAAACCCCTTTAATAAAGCCAAAGTCATTGTGGGTCATTGTGATTCCAATGCCTTTTTTATTTTTCCGTCCATGGACCTAAGCAAGGGCTCGCTGCTTTTTGCGGATTGAAGTGTGGTTTTCTTTGGTCCCATTTTGAGATACCTGTGACTTCTTGATCACTTTTTATTCCAATTATTATGGAGGTAAAGCAACTAAAAAGCCCACAAATCTCGAGCTGGGCATTTTTTATGGCTTTCTCTGCGCAGAATAAATAAGGTCATGTATCAATCAATCAGGCTTTTAGGGTATTACACGGCGTAATTGCGGCGTGCATTTCGCCACATATTTGTGCGTTACATGCGGCAAAATGCATGCCACAATTATGGTAATTCATAGCTCTCATACAGAATTATGAATTACGCCTCGTCTCCCCGAGCGTACAATACGATCGTATCGTACGCCCGGGGAGAGAAGTGACATGTCAATTGTTCGCAGTGCATACTCACCGCTGACAATGCATGTGCTTTGGAAGTACGCGCTGATCAGCGTGTGCTTCCAAAACACCCGGTGTACAGTACGCACCCCGATACGCCGTGTGAACATACCCTTACAGACATGGTGTTACCAATTATGTTTATTTTTTAGGTTTTTTTTATTTGTAAAATGGGAAATAAGGCAGTGTTTTGAACGTTGAACTTTTGTTTTATATTTTTCAAACTTCTTAAAAATTTTGTCACTTGTAATTTTAGTCACCATTGGGCATCTGACCACCATGGGACACAATCACTTGTACACTATTCTGCAATACTAATGCAACTACAGCTGTCATAGTAAGATGGTAGGCCTGAGGGCCATCATTAGGCTCCCCCGCTGCCAAGACTGAGTAGTTACACGGCCGAGATCAGAGTTATCTCCACTACCAGCCACTGTAACCAATAACCAGTACCTGCCATGTATGAAGCGGGCTCAGGTCCTGTGCCCACTTCCTGATAGGTGTGAGGTGGCACCCTAGCTGTTGCATACTTTTGCCCACCAGTTGTCCTGAACTTGCTGGGCAGTACATTTTGCTGGTTTTACTGGCTCAGACATTCACCACCCCTGGCAGTTTTAAAGTCTGTTTCTTTATTCAGTTTAATAAAAGCTTTGGTCAATCCTCATTTGTGCTACATTAGCTTTACTGTGGAATTGGATAAAATGGGCTAGCCATTGCTCACCACACAAATCAATGAGCCTTGGGAGTCCATGGTCCTGTCACCGTTTCTCTTTTCTTGGATCACTTTCGGTAGATACTAACTGGGAATAAACTATAACACCTGCCATTCTGGAGATGCTCTGACCAATCACAATTTAGCCCTTGCCAGATCCTTTCATTTGGTCATCTCTCCTAATTCCAACTCATCATCTTCAAACTAACTGTTCATTTGGTGCCTTATATGTCCCACTCCTCACAAGCACCGACAGATGATCTATGTTACTTTCCTCCCCTGTCAGTGTTTTTAAGTGTTTAAGTGGGCAAAGTCACAGCATTGATGTGTGTGGTTTAAAATTAGCTTGATAACAGCAGCACGATATTGCAGGTAACCACAGCTTAACCTGCATTACTGTGTGGCCCTTAAAATTATTTTTTTAATGGCCCCGTGGTTTTGTAGTTAAAACTGTGTCCGCTAAAAACCCTGTCCACTGATGTAGCCAGACACGTGTGTGGCCTCAGCCTTGCAAGAGAAGTCAACCTTTCTTTTAGGATGTTCACACGGCATAATTGTGGGGCGTAGCTACGCCCCACAATTACGCCGGGACATCGGGAGCTCGCGCCGACTCCCACGGGGTGGGGATTTGGGGGGGCTGGCAGCCCACCGGCTCCATAGACATTCATTTCTAGCGGCGCATATTCGCTGCTAGTAATTGACATGTCACTTATCTCCCCCCGCGGCGTATTGTGCGAGTGGGAAGAGGAGACGTAATCCATAGTTCTCTATGAGAACTGTGGATTACCATAATGACTGGGACGTATCTCGCCCCGTATTGAGCGCAGCACGCCGTGAAATACAGGCCGAAATATGTCCCAATTTAAGCTGTGTGCCTTACTTGTATGCAGCAGTCTTTTAAATTTTTTTGTGGAAGTCCTCTTTAGGGTGAATGCACAAGGGATGGATTTACACATGTAAAATTCTCAACAGATTTCAATTTCATCATGGTAGAGGGTATTTTACAAATTTCATACCCATGTCTGGAAATTGACCTGTGATGCGGATGTTTGAAATTGCAGTATATCAATTTTTATAAGAATTTACTCTGGTGTGAAATCAGCACCAAAATCCACACTATCTGTTACAAATTTTCACCTGAGGATTTTCTGTGGAAAATTTTGGTGCAGATTTTGTTGTGAATAAGTTTGAGTATTTATCATATATTTTACTGTAGATTTCTACATTGAAAGAAGACAAAATCTGCACTAAAAAAACTTTCTTGCAGATTTTGCCTTTTCACTTTGAAAACAACATAGAAAAATCCGCAATAAATCCTTAAGTAATTTAGACAAAATCCACAACAAACTTTGCAGCAGATCTATGTGATTTGCATGTGATTTGTAGTGTGGACTTGCACATGAAAGTTGTATACAGTATCAGCCATATGAATGGGATTTTACATATCTTATGCCCATGTGTTGGCTATTTCCCATGTGGAAAATGACCTTCGGCACTGATTTTTAAATCTGCATCGTTGCAATTTCTATTCTGGTTTTGCTGTGGATTTTCCAATTGACTTGAGAGGGATACAGTCTACACCAAAATCTCACAATATTTTGCAGATTTACATGCAGATTTTCAGCAGTAAATCTCTGCAGTAAATCCATCCCCTGTGCATTCTCCTTAAAGAGTTTCCAAATTGTTGCTTCACTTTCAGTTACTAAAATGATTTGTTTGCACCAGACAGATCTGCTGCAGATTTTGTTGCAAACTTGGTAGATTAGTAAACCGATTTATCACAGATTTCACTGCAGATTTTTCTACATTGACTTTAATGGGAGAAGGTAAAGTGGGCACTAAAATTCTTTCCTACAGATTTTTTCTCTCTTCTATTGAAGCCAACATAGCAAAATCTGCAGTAAAATCTGCAATAAATCTGCACACAGAAAATCCACAATGGATTATAGTATTAGCCACGTGGATGGGATTTTACAAATTTCAAAGCCACATGTGGAAATTGACCATTGGTGGTGTTTTTTGAATCTATAGCATGTCAGTTTCTATCACGATTTACTGTGCATTTTCCCCCTTCACCTGAATGGGTTAAAATTCACACCAAAATCTACACCAAAATCCATACCATATGTTACAAATGTTTCTGAAGCAAGTCTATTCTGTATGCATTCATCCCTCAAGGGTATATTCAAATTTACATCAGATTTTGTGGTGGATTAGTTTGTGGATTAATCACAGATTTTACTGCAGATATTTCTGCATTGACTTTAATGGGAAAAGGCAGAACTTGCACTAATAACCTTAACTGCAGATTTTGCCTTCTTCCTTTGAAGTCAAAGTAGGAAAATCCACAATAAATCTGAAACTAATTTGTGACAAGATCCACAACAAAATCTGCAGCAGTTACGTCATATGTATTATGTGCTTATAATTTTTAGTGCAGATTTGCCCATGGAAAAATTGCAATAGATTTCAGTATTAACCATATGGATAGGATTTTACAAATCTCATGCCCACAGAGTAGATTTTTTTTCTCTGTGGTAATTGAACAGGGACACTGATTTTTAAATCTGTAGGTCAATTTCTATAGCGGATTTGCTGTGGATTTTTCCAATTGACTTGAAAGGGGTAAAATCCACACCAAAGTCCTCACAATCTGTTGCAGATTGTAGATCTACCTGTGGATTTTCTGCAGAAAACTTCCACAGAAAATCCATCTCATGTCTCCCTTAGGGAAGTTCACATGTGGAGTTTTTCCTAGCAGATTTCTGCTGAGGATTTTTACTTTGCAGAGATCTAAGTCTGGCTAATCTGCGTCACACCTGCCAAACCCACCTCAAAGAATGTACAGTTGTGTTCAAAATATTAGCAGTGTGTTCAAAAACATGAGCTAAGCACAAAATCTTTAGAATAGTTTTTATTTCCATGCATTGGGAACATTGCACACGGTTTTCTAAATCAAAACATGATGAGAAATGTTTAGCATTTTTAACTACTTTATAGAAAATAACAAAAACTGAACATTGGGCTGTTCCTAAAAATAGCAGTGTCTGTATTTGTCTTTACAAACTCAAGATATGTTTTCTTTTTTTTAGGATTTAGCATTTCTGTGAATCAGTCACCTAATATTTAGTTGTATAACCACAGGGTTTTTTTCAGAACTGCTTCACATCTATGATGCATAGAGTCAACCAACTTCCTGCACCTGTCAACTGTTATTCCAGCCCAGGATGCTTTGACTACATCCCACAATTTACTTGCATTTGTTGGCTTTGCCTCAGAAACAGCATTTTTGAAGTTACCCCATCAGCAGCGTGCTGGAACAGCCACACCCCCTAGGGGAGCCGCGCCATGACCCGACGTGCTGGGCGCGGCTAAGCCGTTGTGTACGTGCGGTCTGAGGGGTAGGCGGAGCAGAAGTGAAGGGACGAGTTGGGACCTCCCCTTCCGCCCGTTCGTCAGTTGCGTGGCGCGAGGCAGCAGGCCCATCCTCCCTCCCTAGTTTTGGGTTTCATTGTGGTAGGAGCATGGGTGAGGTTGTCATGGTGGCCGTTGGCGTCGGGGGTTCTTGGAATTGGACGAGGAGATATGATGAGGCATTCGGGGTATGATTCCCTCATGGTTTGGAGTATGGTGAATCGACCTGGCGAAGGTGGTGGGCTCTTGCAGGCTGGAATCCCTGTAGAGCAAATTTGGCGAGTCATCTTGTATGGCTTTTGGACCCCCGAGCCAGTGGAGTACGGCTGGGGGTAAATGGTGGTTTGTTCCCTTCGGGGATTTGGTCGCCAGATCGTTGGTTGGTTCCAAGGACCTCTGCCCCATCTGGTTGTGGTGTTCATGGAGATAATGTTTACAGTTCTTACGGGAGTATATTTATACTTATGTTTTATATATATATATATATATATATATATATATATACATATATATATAATATATTTATATATATATAAATATATATACTATATATATATGTATATATAGTATATATATATATATATATATATATGTATATATAGGGGTAAGTTGGGTTGTGATGGAGATACATATATACGTATATATATATATATATATATTGGAGAGTTTATGTTTATACTTTATATGGCAAATTTATTTATGTTGTATTTTGTTAATAAAACGGCTGCTGTGGCCAATTTAATCCAGTCAGTTGTAAGTGTGTTCATTTCAAGGGGTCACAGCAGAGAGGGGTAGGTATGGTGGAATGGTTGGGTTGGGCTGAATGAGCGTCAGCGTTGCAGGGGTCAAGTGTTTTATTGGGTTGCGGTCCGGGATTGGGCAGGCCATGTCATAACCTCAACTGTGTCGAACTGGAACCAAGATTTTGCTCATTTACTGGTGTGTTTAGGGTTGTTGTCTTGTTGAAACACCCATTTCAAGGGCCCTCAGCATAAGGCAACATGTCCTCTTCAAGTATTGTGATATATGCAAACTGGTCCATGATTCCTGGTATATGCAGTAAATAGGCCCATATCATGATACCTGCACCACCATGCTTCACTGTCTTCCGAGTGTATTGTGGCTTGAAGGTCATCTGATGAACTGTCTGCAGCCCTTGGACCCAAGAAGAATCATTTCACTTTCATCAGTCACAAAATGTTTCTCCATTTCTCTTTGGTCAGATGATATGTTCTTTGGCAAATTGTATCCACTCCCACACATGTCTTTTGTGTAACAGTGGGACTCTGCAGAGACTTCTTGCTAATAGATCAGCTTCACACAGGTGTCTTCTAATGGTCACAGGACTCACAGGTAACCCCAGATTGTCTTTGATCATCCTGGAGCTGATCATTGGCTGAGCCTTTGCCATTGTTCAATCCATTCAAATGGTCGTCTTCTGTTTTCTTCTGTGTCTCTCTGGTTTTGCTTTCCATTTTAAAGCATTGGGGATCAGTTTAGTTGAACAGTCGATCATTGTCTGCACTTCTTTATTTTTAGCTATTCCAAACAACTTTTTAATCAAAGTATGCTGTTCTTCTGAACAATGTCTCAAACAACTCATATTTCTCAGAGTTTGGGTGCTTTCTCACGGAGCTTTTTTTGGTGTGTGTTTTGGATGCATTTCTTGTGCAGAAATGTACAGCATTAATTGTTGTGCCTTCTGTACAAAAACACATCCAAAAACGCACTAAAAACTCTCCATGTAAACGCACCCTTAGTCATATTGGACTGCTATTATTTTGAACACAACTGCACACGTCCTTTCTTTTAATTCCACACCATGGAATTGAAATCTGTGGTGTATAAAATTTGTGCTGTAGTTTGTAGTTGCAGGCTGCCTGTGAATTTTAATGTGGAATCTGACATGGAATCCGCATCAAATTTTAAGTTAAAATTTGTTATGTAAACTTACCCTTATTTTTTACTGGATTTTTCTAGATTGATTTGAAAGGAATTAAATCCGCACCAAAATGTGCACGATATGTTGCAAAGTTTTACCTGCAGCTTTTCTGCAGAATATTTCCTCAGCAAATCTGTCCCATGCACATTCACGTTGAAGAGTTTCCAAAATGTTCTTCACTTTCAGCTACTAAAGTGATCTTCTGATATGTCATAGATAAGATTGTAAGATTGAATGAAATTAAGTCCCTTAAGGCACTGCTTAGAGACTTTGGCTGTTTTCTTAGAAGTTACATCAGATTTCCAATAATAGAAATCTCTGAGCAGAAAAAAGGGTGGTCTATTTGTAAATCTTGTATTATATCTTTTCATGTGACAACACTGAAGATATAATACTTTGATACAATGTAAAGTAGTCAATGTGCAGCTTGTATAACAGTGTAAGTTTGGTGTGCCCTCAAAATAACTCACAGCCATCAATGTCTAAACCGCTGGCTACAAAAGTGAGTGCACCCCTAAGTGAAAATGTACAAATTGTGCCCAAAGTGTAAGTACTTTGTGTGACCACCATTATTTTCCAGCACTGCTTTAAATCTCTCAGCATGGAGTTCACTAGAGCTTCACAGGTTGCAACCACTGGAATCCTCTTTCACTCCTCCATGACGACATCACATTGCTGGTGGATGTTAGAGACCTTGCGTTTCTCCACCTTCCTTTTGAGGATGCCCCACAGATGCTCAATAGGTTTAGGTCTGGAGACAAGCTTGGCCAATCTAGAACCTTTACCCTTGTTTTCTTTAGCAAGGCAGTGGTCATCTTGGAGTCGTTATCATGTTGGAATACTGCCCTGCAACTCAGTTTCCGAAGGGAAGGGATCATGCTCTGCTTCAGTATGTCACAAACATGTTTGCATTCATGGTTACCTCAATGAACTGTAGCTCCCCACAGCTGGCAGCACTTACGCAGCCCCAAACTATGACACTCACATCACCATGCTTGACTTTAAGCAGTCACTTGTCCTCACCTGGTTGCCACTGCCACACACACTTGACATCCTTTGAATCAAATAGGTTTATCTTGATCTCATCAGACCACAGGTTATGGTCCAAGTAATCTGTGTCCTTAGTCTGCTTGTCTTCAGCAAACTGTTTTTGGGCTTTCCTGTGCATCTTCTTTAGAAGAGGTCTGAGCACTGACAGACTAACCTCCACCCCCTCTGCAGCACTGCTGGCAACACTCATGCGTCTATTTTGAAAAGACAATCTCTGGATGTGACGCTGAGCATGTGCACTCAACTTCTTTGGTCGTCCATGGCGATACTTGTTCTGAGGGGAACCTGTCTTGTTCAACCACTGTATGGTCGTGGCCACTATGCTGCAGCTCAGTTTTAGGGTGTTGGCAATTTTCGTTTAGCCTAGGCCATCTTTATGTAGAGCTACAAGCAGTTTTCTCAGACAGTTCTTTGACATGAGGCGCCATGTTGAACTTCCAGTGACCGGTATGAGAGAGTGTGAGAGCAATAACTCCCAATTTAACACACCTGCTCCCCATTCACATCTGAGACCCTGTAACACTAATGGGTCACATGACACCATGGAGGGAAAATGGCAAATTTGGCACAATTTGTCCATTTTCACTTAGAGGTGTACTCACTTTTGTTGCCAGCGGTTTAGACATTGATGCCTGTGTGTTGAGTTATTGTGAGGGCAGACCAAATTTACACTGTTATACAAGCTGTACACTGACTACTTTACATTGTGTTGTCCCATGAGAAGATATAATACAATATTTACAAAAATGTGAGGGGTGTACTCACTATTGTGAGATACAGTACATCTCTGTGCTCTAAGAGGCTCATGGTGATGGTGATGTCACTCCCTTCTGTGTCTTATCAGTAGCACTGGAGCTTGTTTATGTTTCTTACTGATAAACTTTAACCCTGTAGAGCTCTGTAGACTTCTGTTCTGCCGTTTTAAACCTTCCATAACCAATGCCCCTCTTATAAGCTATGTGACAATCACTGCTGTAGAAATGCCCACAGCCTCATCAGGAAGAAGGAGGCTGAAGCTGGCTGTGAAGATCAGGCTCTGTGAAACAGCAAAATAAGAAAACCCCTTTAATATTTCCTCCAAAATACCTAACACCTCCGCATTAGTCCTCATTTGTCGGTCTTTAGCCCCCATTCCTTATTACTGCGGCTAGTTTTGCTAGTGAATCCTGAGGATGTTTTTGGATAAATTGGATATTTCCATGTACACAACTGTGACATAGGACTCAGTATAGAGCATTGCCCTTCTATATTTTGGATGCTAGCTCAATGTCTCCCAGAGGGTTCGTGCTGTCAAACATTCTTGAATAGAACAGTAAAACATATTCATAGCTGTCATTCTTGAAATATGTGACATTTTCAACCAGAACATTGTGCTTTAGGCATCATGAACGTCAACATTTTTCATCAGCAAATAAAGAGATCACCTCTTTGTATGGTTTATATGGACAGCTGTGTATATTGAGCGAGGTATGCAGTACACTGCATAGACTGGTGGCTAAATGATGGTGCTACACCCATCAGCTACAGGGGGTGCAGAGGTAACATTGGAAGACACCAAGATTATGAATAAGTTGGCAGAGTCACTTTAGAAAACTTCTCACATGCCATGGTACAGTCAGAAGTTTTGATCCATTTTTTTGGCTGCCCAGAAAAAGGCCCATGTAACGTGTAACTGGGCATTTTTATCTTACTTGATAAACTGTTCTGTTGGTGCCCCTAACCTTAGGTCTGTGGATGCAGACTGATCAGTCTCCTTGGCAATCTTCTGGGTCCTGAAGATTGCCACCGGAAGCCTCTGTAGTAAACCAGCATGATCTATGGCAATAGTTCTCAGAATGTAGGCAATGTAACATCTCACTGCAGGGATCTGGAGCGAGAGTTTGGAAAGAGAACGTCTGCAGTGCAGAACTATTAATCCTAGTGCCAATGATAGTAAATCCCATATGCTTCCATAGCTGCTGCATTGTGTCCAGGGATAAAGATCAAAATGACTTCATCAGTACTTCATATAGGAGGCCTCCTTGGTGGTTTTGTGCCAACCAGATGGTGCCTCACTGTCTGTCCTGTCCCTTCCCCACAGGTGTCTCACAGACTTGAGATGGATCCTTGAAAAGTCCTACAAATTCCAAAAGCCTGTTTACATGTGCTTCATTGACTATAAAAAGGCATTTGACTGTGTAAATCAGGAAATACTCCGGACCAGCTTGAGGAGTATGGGAACACTTTATACTTCTAATGTACACTTTATACATTGATCAGGTGTCTACAGTAAAGCTAGTAGTAGAAGAAACTGAGTGGTTTAAAATAGACAAAGGTGTAAGATAGGGCTGAGTACTTTCCTCTTATCTATTCAATCTATATGGAGAAGAAGTCATAAGAGAAGCAGGACTGTATGATGAAAAGAAAGGTGTGAGAGTCGATGAAGGATTATGAACAACCTCCATTACTCCTATGACATTGCTGACTGAAAGCTCAGAAGATGAAGGAACATAGAAATTGGGATTGTACCTCAACATGAAGAAGGCAAAGATCATAACAACTACTTTCCACTTGATGGAGACGAAATAGATAAAGGTAGAGGCTTTATTTGACTTGGATCAATAATTAATACCAAAATGACTAGCAGCCAGGAGAGCTGACAACAAACTGCACTTCAGAGAACATTCATGGAGGACTTGAACAGAATCTTCAAATGCAGAGATGTGTCCTTACCTGCAAAGATCCAACCTGTAGCAACTATGGTATTTTCTATAATGTCATATGGTTGCGAAGGTTGGACAGTAAGGAAACAGGACAGGAAGAAAACTGATTTCTTTGAATTATATTGCTGGAGAAGAGTCCTACGTGAGCCATGGAGAACAAACAAATCTGGACTGGAGGAGATTAAACCTGACATTTCTTTGGAGGCTTAGAGAACAAGAGTACGACTCTAGTATGGACAGATCATACAAATGGAAAGATCATTAAAAAAGACATTATGCTCAGCAATATAGAAGGTCAACAAAAAATGAGGACGACCAGCAATGAAATGGATCAACAGAAAAATATATAGAGGTTAAACTCTCTGTAGTTAGCCGACTAGCTAAAAACAGATCACAGAGTCGCTATGAGTCGAAACGGACTCAACAGCACCTTATCATCATTATTGCAAGTCTCCAGGGCTATACCATCGTAGATGGATGGGAGATAATATAATAATAATACTAATCTTTATTTATATCGCGCCAACAAATTTCGCAGCACTTTACAATGTAGAGGGAATAAGCACAGACAAACCAGACATTACATTATAAAAAAGCTACGTACAGGTGAGACACAAGGTGTGAGGGCCCTGCTCGCAAGAGCTTACAATCTATGAGGGTGCCTGGGGAAACAAAGGGGGAGAAGTGCTACATTTACAATGGCCCAGCCATGCTTTATAAATATGGGGCAGTTTACTAAAAATTTGGTAAACCCTGCCACCTCGTAATCTATATAAGAAAAGTCCGTGAGGCCCTAGTGTGGGAGTGAAATGTTGTGATAGAAGGTGGGGGTTAAAAATTAGGGTTTTTGGGTAGGCCTGCCTGAGAAGATGTTTTTTTCAGGACACTTTAAAAACGGAAAAAGGCGGGGTTTGGGCCCGATGGTACAGGGTGGGATTTCCAGAAAAGGGGGTGCACACGTACAAAATTTTTGAAGACGGATATGGGGGTTCGGTGTTGTGTCTGTATTTTATGTCCGTAGGAGGGGGAGAGAGCGGGCGGGTGGTAGAAGGATGAGGGGGAGATGTATGGGGGTGCAGCATGTGGGGATTTTTTGAGTGAGAGTGATTAGTTTATGCTGTATTTTTATGGATGGGCAACCAGTGCAGTGACTGACACGGGGTAGAGGCTCAGTTATGCGGGGAGAGAAAGAAAACCCTGGCTGTGCATTCGGGACAATTTGGGGAGAGGGGAGATTTAAAAAAGAGGGAGACCGATAAGCGGGAGTTACAGTAGTCAAGCGAAAAATAAAAAGAGAAACAATAGGTTTGATTTGTTTCCACGTGAAAAAAGGGACGGTTCTGGAGATGTTTTTGAGGTGCAAGTGACAGGAGGGGCAAGGGGATTGGATAATGGGGTGAAGGTCAATAAAGTTAGAATGCCCCTGACATGGGCCCTGCTGCCTAGGAGTTTTGGGGGGTTTCCCACATACTGAGAGAGAATGCAGATGGGGTTGGGTTAGTAGATGGGGGAAAAAAAGAAGTTTGGTTTTGGTGGGTTTAGTTGGAGATAGGAGAGGACATGTGTCAGAGACGCGGACGCAGTCAGGTTTTTTGTAGCGGGCAGGAGTAGGTCTGGGGAAGAGGTTTTATAATTGGTGTCATCAGGTAGGGTTTGGTCTGGAACCAAAATCTACTGATGGTTTGGCCAATGGGGGGCGTAAGTTTGGAAGGGGAGGGGGCCCAAGAATGACCTGAGGGCCCTACGGCAAGAGGGAGAGGGAGGAAGTGAACCTGCAAATAGACACTGAAGGAGGGGGTCAGGGGTAGGAGGCCCAAAGGGGCGAGAGCAGTGTCCTGGATGCCAATGGTGTGAATGCTTGGGAAAAAGAGGGTTTGATCAAAAGTTTTAAAGCGCGAGAGACCCCAGAAAACCCAAAAACAAGAGTTTTTTGTGAGATTTAGCAGTTGGAATTTTAGAACTTTTAATAGAGCGTTTTGTGGAGGTAAAGAGGGGAAACCTGATTGTAGAGGATAGAAGGAATTGAAGGGGATGCGGATTGGCGAGAGTGCCAGGCTTCCAGGGCTTGGTAAGGGAAGGTTAAATGGTCGGTAGTTGGGCCCGAAGGATGGTCCAGGGAGGGTTTTTTTTAGGGGGAGTTAAGTAGCCTTTTTAAAGGAGGAGGGGGAAGACCCCAGGGGAGAGAAAAGGGGTTAAAGATTGAGTAAGGGAGAAGGATAGCGGGAGAAATAAAGGAGCAGGGGGAAGGGGAAGGGGGTCCTAGAGCAGGTGGGGGGGCGAGCAGACAGGAGAAGCCTGGTATTTTCTTCTTCTGTCGTTGGGTCAAGGTGAGCCACTAGAGGATGTGGGGGGGAGGGAAGGATGGGTTTTGTTTGGGGTTTGTGGAAAATGTTATCCGATACTGGCAATTTTTTCTTTGAATGGTGGGCCCGGTCCTCAGAAAAGAGGTCAGAGACCCGGGGGGGAGTTTAGGGCCCGGAAGGGGGTGGATGGTGTCAAACAGGCATTTTGGGTTGTTGTGTAAAGGGGGATAGGGGGTGAAATTTTTGTTTGGCGCTGGAAGACAGTGTGTAAGTCCCCCAGCATGAAAAATTTTTTGTGGAGAAAATCTGCAGGAGTTGGCTTTTTCCCCAGAGTCAGCACCCTGGGGATGTTTCGGGAAGGTCTGAGGGTGTGCCCAAGGGTGCTGGCATCTGATCTGGTGGTCGGTGTGTGAGTGGTGCTTGCCAGGGTAGTTGTGAAGGGTTTCTTGTAATGTTTGCGCC
Source organism: Phyllomedusa bahiana (assembly GCA_025379985.1). Taxonomy (NCBI): domain Eukaryota; kingdom Metazoa; phylum Chordata; class Amphibia; order Anura; family Hylidae; genus Phyllomedusa; species Phyllomedusa bahiana. The sequence goes on from JAODAL010009365.1 coordinate 17,810, forward strand.
AGATCAGGACAGGGAGGGAGGAGTTTTGGGGGAGTGGGCTGATGGTGTCTAGAGTTCGGGGGGTTAATGGGCGGATTTTTGAATGGGGTGAAGGGCGGTGTGTCCGAGAAGGCTGGAATTTTAGTAAAAAAATAAGGTTTATCGAGAGGATAAGGAGTTTTTTGAGGTTAGAAATTGATGAGAGAGGGCATAAACCCCCTTTTTGGGGGTTTTTAAAGGTGCAGGTATCGTTACTTTGTTTGAAGGTGAAAAAAAAACAAGCTAAACCAGTTCAGCCATTGGCTGGTTTAAAAGGGTTGGTTCCGGGAGGCAAAAAACCCCAAGAGGTAGAAGCAATTTTCTTATGTTAGGGAAAAAGTTCCTTCCGACTCCAAACTGGCAATCGGAAAAAAAACCCCGGATCAAGACCCCCCCCTTTCCCGAATCCTGGCTTACTTTTATTTATTTTCGTCCTGAAAGCATCCAAACCCCTTTTTAAAATGTTATTGAATTCACCATGACAAGTTCCCTTTAAAAGTTTTACAGTTCCCCTGCTCTGTTGGGTTTAAAGTACGTACCCGCATAGGGAATGGTAACCAAAAGATGTTACATTGAGGCATCAGAATACCAAGGGGATCTATTTTAAATTTCTATGCTACCTTTGCTTCTGCCTAGACCCTTGTCACGAGTGTCCTGGAAAACCCCCCCTGCGGGTGGCATGCACACCCGCCCCCAGCTATCCCCCGCCCGCGGCAGCGCCACGTCCCAACCTCGGGTTGCAGGCGTGTCGCGCCTTCCTTCTCGCCGCGCTCCTCTGTGTTGGGGGTTGTCTCTGCTGGGGCCGGCCGCCCCGGGTTGCCCCCTAGCGGGGTGGGACTTCACTCAAATTTTTAAAGGGACAGCGCGGGTGATTTGGTTTCACCGGGCGCTGACCCTATTTATGTCCTGCTCCTTCCTTACTGCCTTGCCGAATTGATAGTGCCCTGTGCCTAGAGAGGAAGCGGTCCTGAGTATCTTGGTTGTCTACCGTGTACCGTACCTTCTGCCTCCGTCCCATTATCATGAACCATTGCTGCCTGTCCTGACCTTCTGCCTTTCCCCGACTACGAACCATTGCCGCCTGTCCTGACCTTCTGCCTGACCCCGACTACGAGCCTGCTTCACGATTCTGTACCGCGCAACACCTCGGCTGCCACTGCAAGCAAGTCACGTCAGGTGTAGTGACCTCGTAGCAATCCGCCGCAGCAAATCCATCCCACTTTGTGGCGGGCTCTGGGGAAAACGGGACCTACTTAGACTCCGCTTCCTGGCGTGGCTCATACCATTGCTTGTGGTGGTCCAGCGGATCCACTACCACATCCGTTACACCCTAGAGCTCTGGCCCTTTTTTGGGACTCCACTCCTGGTTTTGATTGGTGGGGTCTGAGTCCTGAGACCCCAATCAAACACTAAAACTAAGTGACTAGAGCACTCTACAGCTGTGATAGGTTCTGCTTTGCTCTCCTGTACATGACAGGGTAGGTGCTGTATGGACTTGTAGACTTATTGGAAGCCCATCTAACACTTTGCTTGGCTTTCCAGGAGAACCTTTTGCAGCTGGAAAGGATGATGATGCATGTAGCACTTTATGATGTAGGCTCGAACTGAATGGAGCATCTATTGCATAGGTAAACAAAGTCTTATTTGACTACATATATTAATATCAGAATTGGGGCAATCTTTAGCTCACCATGAAATACACTGATGTATCTAATCTAGGCAATTTGTTGAAATAGTTCAAGAGGGATGTGGATGCCTTTCTTGAAAAATATAATATTACAAGTTATAGGAACTAGATTCCTGGTGATGGGATGTTGATCCAGGGTTTTATTGTGACTGCCAGATTTAGAGTCAGGTGGAGTTTTTTTCTCCTAAAATGAGGCAATTGGCAACTAGTGCAAAGGAGGTGGAATTTGATGGACTTCAACCTCACCATGGTAAAAAAGTGTCAATGTAAAAAAAAAAGTTATGCCTGATGAATACTAAAAAGGATACGCTTATGGTATATTTTGGGTCAGTGGCGCCTTATGGACACAGTGTATACTTCATGTATATAAAGCAATAATATTACATAGAGAACTTAATTGAACTGTTTGCTATTTTTTTCCAGTCCTTTAATGGGTTGTTCCCAACTCCCAATTTTCTGGCCAGGAGATGGGAACAAGCAAGCCACAGAATAGAAAGGTGGCTGAGCATACACAGCACTACATTCTGTTCTATGGAAATTCCAAGTACAGCTAAGTAATCATGCTCAGCTGAACTTGGAACTCCTATTGAAATGAATGGAGAATACTGTTCATGCACAGCCACCTCTCAGTTCTGCATGGTAGTTCGAGGGTCGGTTCTCAAGGTAGGTGTGTGTCTTAGAGCAGGGACCCATAGCTATCATAATTTTAAGGCATATCTTACTGATATGGCATAAATGTATGAGATGGGAATACCCCTTTAAAGAAGACCTGTGGCTGTTCCTGAAATGGCTATTTTAGTATTTTTTCCCTGTGAAATAACAATTCTGAAGCATTCTCTCTTTAACTCTTTGTTGTGCTGTTCCTTTATTTTTCCTTCTAGAAATGTATAGCTGAATTTGACAACTGGGGGTGTGTCCCTGTACAGTGTGACATTGTCCAATCAGTGCTGACAGTCAGTGTGTGCAAGGATACACTCGTGAATACTGGCATGGTAACTCCCATTTGACAGATTCAGTTACACATTTCTAAAAGGACTAACATAGGAACAGCATAACACAGAGATATAAGAGAAGATGCTCCAGAACTGTTGTTTCACAGGGAACACAAGGATTTATTAAAACAGAAAGGTCAGGAACGGCCACAGGTCTTCTTTAGAATCATTGTGAGACCTTTACTCTATCACGTCCACGTGGGTGGACGCCTGAAGGCAGAGAGCATCTATGGCATTTGAGAAGATTATCTTCTTATCTTCACCAGAGTCTCTATGATATACACTATAACACGAGTACTCGCTTTCTGTAGGTCCTCATCATTCATGCCCTCAAGCATCAACTGAACTAGTTTGAACACCAGTCTTTAAACTTTGCTTTTACAACCGTACAACCATTTAATATATATACATCAAACACATACTTTAACCCAGTGCTGCTCAGCAACTACCGCGCCGGTGCCTATAGTTATCCTCTTATTGTCCTTGACCAACCACATAATTAACAGCAAGTTCTACCACTGGACTGTGTAATATGGTCATAGGAAATGGCATCTTCTTAGAAGAAAGAAGGAAGGTGTCTTAATAGCTCTGTGTCTAGGGCAGTTGTGACTTCCATACATGGGTTAAATATCTGCAAGGTACTGTACATACTTATTATACAGGCCAGCATTCCTGTTTTTATCATATGTAGATTTCACTGATTGCATGCAAACCTGCAGGTGTGTCTGCACGGGGTGCGGCCGCGTCAGAAGAACATTGCTACATTTCTGTGTGTGCTCCGATACATGTAACAGGTAAATTGACCAGAGCACAATAGTCATTGGGCAGATCTGTTACTGTACAGAATCACAGCAGGTTCTACAGAGCACAGGGCTCCTGGACATCGGACCTTCTCAGGTAGGAAAGAACGTTTTCGATTTCTTGGACTGCTAGCACCATAGCGCCTTAAAGGCTCCTTCATGTAAAGATATTTTCTTGTATCTTAAAATGCATTAAAAACATTTCATGACATTAGCGTTATTCTCTAACTGTAACATGAATGTTTTAGTATTTTTTATTTAGTGTCCTTCTTTATTTACTGGTATTTTTAAAATCCCATAAGGATTTATATGGGAAAAACACCAGAATAGAATAGAATAGAACAGTAGAATAAAGCCCCCATGCTCTCAGTATACTACATTGTAGAATAAAGCCCACTGTACCCAGAGGACACCACATTGTAGAATAAAGCCCACCATACCCAGAGTATGCCACATTGTAGAATAAAGCCCACTGCACTCAGAGTATGCCACATTGTAGAATAAAGCCCACTGCACCCAGAGTATGCCACATTGTAGAATAAAGCCCAATGTACCCAGAGTATGCCACATTGTAGAATAAAGCCCACTGTACCCAGAGTATGCCACATTGTAGAATAAAGCCCACTGCACCCAGAGTATGTCACATTGTAGAATAAAGCCCAACGTACCCAGAGTATGCCACATTGTAGAATAAAGCCCACTGTACCCAGAGTACACCACATTGTAGAATAAAGCCCACTGTACCCAGAGTATGCCACCTTGTCGAATAAAGCCCACTGTACCCAGAGTATGCCACATTTTAGAATAAAGCCCACTGTACCCAGAGTAGGCCACATTTTAGAATGAAGCCCAACGTACCCAGAGTATGCCACATTGTAGAATAAAGCCCAACGTACCCAGAGTACACCACATTGTAGAATAAAGCCCACGGTACCCAGAGTATGCCGCATTGAAGAATAAAGCCCATTGCAACCAGAGTATGCCACATTGTAGAATAAAGCCCAACATACCCAGAGTATGCCACATTGTAGAATAAAGCCCAACATACCCAGAGTATGCCACATTGTAGAATAAAGCCCACTGTACCCAGAGTATGCCACATTGTAGAATAAAGCCCACTGCACCCAGAGTACACCACATTGTAGAATAAAGCCCACTGTACCCAGAGTATGCCACATTGTAGAATAAAGCCCACTGCACCCAGAGTATGCCACATTGTAGAATAAAGCCGACTGTATCCAGACTATGCTGCATTGTAGAATAAAGCCTACCTTACCCACAATATACAGTATTGTACATTAAACCTCACTGTACCCAGAGTACACCATATTGTAGGATAAAGCCCACTTGACCCAGAGTATGCCGCATTGTAAAATAAAGCCCACTGTACCCAGAGTATGCCACATTGTAGAATAAAGCCCACTGTACCCAGAGTATGCCACATTTTAGAATAAAGCCCAACGTACCCAGAGTATGCCACATTGTAGAATAAAGCCCACTGTACCCAGAGTATGCCACATTGTAGAATAAAGCCCACTGCACCCAGAGTATGCCACATTGTAGAATAAAGCCCAATGTACCCAGAGTATGCCACATTTTAGAATAAAGCCCACTGTACCCAGAGTATGCCACATTGTAGAATAAATCCCATTGTACCCAGAGTATGCCACATTGTAGAATAAAGCCCACTGCACCCAGAGTATGCCACATTGTAGAATATTGCCCACTGTATGCAGCGTATGCCACATTGTAGAATAAAGCCCATTGCAACCAGAGTATGCCACATTGTAGAATAAAGCCCACTGTACCCAGAGTATGCCACATTGTAGAATAAAGCCCACTGTACCCAGAGTATGCCACATTGTAGAATAAAGCCCAATGTACCCAGAGTATGCCACATTGTAGAATAAAGCCCAACATACCCAGAGTACACCACATTGTAGAATAAAGCCCACTGCACCCAGAGTATGCCACATTGTAGAATAAAGCCCACTGCACCCAGAGTATGCCACATTGTAGAATAAAGCCCAATGTACCCAGAGTATGCCACATTGTAGAATAAAGCCCAACGTATCCAGAGTATGCCACATTGTAGAATAAAGCCCACTGTACCCAGAGTATGCCACATTGTAGAATAAAGCCCACTGTACCCAGAGTATGCCACATTGTAGAATAAAGCGCACTGTACCCAGAGTATGCCACATTGTAGAATAAAGCCCACTGTACCCAGAGTATGCCACATTGTAGAATACAGCCCACTGCACCCAGAGAATGCCACATTGTAGAATAAAGCCCACTGCACCCAGAGTATGCCACATTGTAGAATTCAGCCCACTGTAGCCAGAGTATGCCACATTGTAGAATAAAGCCCACTGCACCCAGAGTATGCCACATTGTAGAATAAAGCCCACTTCACCCAGAGTATGCCACATTGTAGAATAAAGCCCACTGTATCCAGAGTATGCCACCTTGTAGAATAAAGCGCACGTACCCAGAGTATGCCACATTGTAGAATAAAGCCCACTGTACCCAGAGTATGCCACATTGTAGAATAAAGCCCAACGTACCCAGAGTATGCCACATTGTAGAATAAATCCCATTGTACCCAGAGTATGCCGCATTGTAGAATAAAGCCCACTGCACCCAGAGTACACCACATTGTAGAATGAAGCCCAACGAACCCAGAGTATGCCACATGGTAGAATAAAGCCCAAATACCCAGAGTATGCCACATTGTAGAATAAAGCCCATTGCACCCAGAGTATGCCACATTGTAGAATAAAGCCCACTGTATCCAGAGTATGCTGCATTGTAGAATAAAGCCCACTGTACCCAGAGTATGCCACATTGTAGAATATTGCCCACTGTATGCAGCGTATGCCACATTGTAGAATATTGCCCACTGTATGCAGCGTATGCCACATTGTAGAATAAAGCCCATTGCAACCAGAGTATGCCACATTGTAGAATAAAGCCCACTGTACCCAGAGTATGCCACATTGTAGAATAAAGCCCACCATACCCAGAGTATGCCACATTGTAGAATAAAGCCCAATGTACCCAGAGTATGCCACATTGTAGAATAAAGCCCACCATACGCAGAGTACACCACATTGTAGAATAAAGCCCAATGAACCAGAGGGATGCCACATTGTAGAATAAAGCCCACTGCACCCAGAGTATGCCACATTGTAGAATAAAGCCCAATGTACCCAGAGTATGCCACATTGTAGAATAAAGCCCAACGTACCCAGAGTATGCCACATTGTAGAATAAAGCCCACTGCACCCAGAGTATGCCACATTGTAGAATAAAGCCCACTGTACCCAGAGTATGCCACATTGTAGAATAAAGCCCACTGTACCCAGAGTATGCCACATTGTAGAATAAAGCCCACTGTACCCAGAGTATGCCACATTGTAGAATAAAGCCCACTGCACCCAGAGTATGCCACATTGTAGAATAAAGCCCACTGTACCCAGAGTATGCCACATTGTAGAATAAAGCCCACTGCACCCAGAGTATGCCACATTGTAGAATAAAGCCCACTGTACCCAGAGTATGCCACATTGTAGTTTTAAGGCTAGTTCACCCAGAGTATTCCACATTGTAGAATAAAGCCCACTGTACCCAGAGTATGCCACATTGTAGAATAAAGCCCACTGCACCCAGAGTATGCCACATTGTAGAATAAAGCCCAACGTACCCAGAGTATGCCACCTTGTAGAATAAAGCGCACTGTACCCAGAGTATGCCACATTGTAGAATAAAGCCCAATGTACCCAGAGTATGCCACATTGTAGAATAAAGCCCACTGTACCCAGAGTATGCCACATTGTAGAATAAATCCCATTGTACCCAGAGTATGCCGCATTGTAGAATAAAGCCCACTGCACCCAGAGTACACCACATTGTAGAATAAAGCCCAACGTACCCAGAGTATGCCACATTGTAGAATAAAGCCCAAAGTACCCAGAGTATGCCACATTGTAGAATAAAGCCCACCGTACCCAGAGTATGCCACATTGTAGAATAAAGCCCAACGTACCCAGAGTACTCCACTTTGTAGAATAAAGCCCACTGTACCCAGAGTATGCCACATTGTAGAATAAAGCCCACTGTACCCAGAGTACACCACATTGTAGAATAAAGCCCACTGTACCCAGAGTATGCCACATTGTAGAATAAAGCCCACTGCACCCAGAGTACACCACATTGTAGAATAAAGCCCACAGCACCCAGAGTATGCCACATTGTAGAATAAATCCCAATGTACCCAGAGTATGCCACATTGTAGAAAAAGCCCATGTACCAGTATGCCACATTGTAGAATAAAGCCCACCAACCAGAGTATGCAACAGGGTAGAATAAAGCCCAACGTACCCAGATTATGCCACATTGTAGAATAAAGCCCACCATACGCAGAGTATCCGCACTGTATAATAAAGCCCACTGCACCCAGAGTATGCCACATTGTAAAATAAAGCCCAATGTACCCAGAGTATGCCACATTGTATAAAAAAGCCCAACGTACCCAGATTATGCCACATTGTAGAATAAAGCCCACAATACGCAGAGTATGCCACATTGTAGAATAAAGCCCACTGTACCCAGTTATGCCACATTGTAGAATAAAGCCCAATGTATCAGAGTATGCCACATTGTAGAATAAAGCTCATCATATTTAGAGTATGCTGTGTTGTAGAATAAAGCCCACCATACCCAGACTGTGACACATTGTAGAATAAAGCTCATCGTACCCAGAGCATGCCGCATTGTAATAAAGCCTAACGTACCCAGAGTATGCGCATGAAAAATGCCCCTGCACCGTGGTTTGCGGCATTACTGTGCATCCTCAACTGATATGGAGGTGTTCCTGTTGGGTTTTAGCCCCCACTTCCTGTCAAGTTGTGCAGGTCTGTGCTACAGGAAAAATCAACATTATCAAAACAACATTAGCTGAGCTAAGCTGACAGGGAGGGAGGGGATGTCAACAAGCTTGTTGACTGTTTCTAAGAGCAAACCGCAAAATTGTGAAAGCAGCTGTGGCCAATAAAAGACTCTAACTCAGGAACAGTACAAAATAGGTAATGTAATGCATTTACAGCATTGTTCAACTACACCTTTTCCCAGGGACGCCATAAGGACAGTATTGACAGTGCTCCTGAGAAGGGCCCTGATCAAGCGTTTTAACAAAGGGACCCTCTGATTTAGGTAGTGAACAGTTTTGGGTAGGGACATCAATGCTGCCCTGAAATTACTGCATCAACGTTTTTTTTTTTTACTGCAAAAGCTCATGGTGTTTAAAGGGAGTTATTTTGAGGGCACACCAAATTGACACTGTTATACAAGCATTGCACTGACTACATTGTATTAAAGTGTCATATCTTCGTATATAAAAAGATGTAACATAAAAATGTGAGGGGTGTACTCACTTTTGTGAGATATTGTAAATACACCCCTCACATTTTTGTAAGCTTTGTATTATATCTTTTTTATAGGACAACACTGAAGATATGTCACTTTGATGCAATGTAAAGTAGTCAGTGTACAGCTTGTGTAACAGTGCCCTCAAAATAACACACAGCCATCAATGTCTAAACCGCCGGCAACAAAAGTGAGTACACTCCTAAGTGAAAATGGACAAAATGTGCCCAATTTGCCATTTTCCTTCCACAGAGTCATGTGACTCATTAGTGTTACAAGGTCTCAGTTGTGAATGGGGAACAGGTGTGTTAAATTTGGTGTTTTTGCTCTCACACTCTTTCACAGTGGTCGCTGGAAGTTCAACATGGCACCTCATGGCAAAGAACTGTCTGAGGATCTAAAAAAAAAGAATTATCTAAAGAAATATATACATACACACACACACACACAGACACAGACACACACACACATACACAAGGAGCCAAATAATATAGCTCCTCTTGAACACCATGAGCTTTTGTACTTAAAAAGCAGGGATGCAGTAACTTCAGGGCCCTGTGCAGCATCTGGGTGGTGCTCTACATAAAGATGGTCTAGGCTATAAGAAGATTTCCAACTCCCTGTAACTTAGCTGCAGCACGCTCGCCAAGACCATACAGTGGTTTAATAGTCGCCATGGTTGACCAAAGAAGTTGAGTGCACGCGCTCAGCGTCATATACACTGTCTATTCAAAGTAGTTGTATAAGTGCTGCCAACATTGCTGCAGAGATTAAAATGGTGGGGTCTCACTCTGTCAGTGCTAGGACCTGCCACACATTGCATCAAATTGGTCTGCATGGCTGTCGTCCCAGAAGAAAGCCTCTTTTAAAGATGATGCATAAGAAATTCTACAAGAAGTTTCCTGAAGACAGCAGACTAAGGACATGGATTACTGGAACCATGCCATGTGGTCTAATGAGACCAAGATAAACTTATTTAGTTTAGATGTTGTCAAGCGTGTGTGGCAGCAACCAGGTGAGGAGTACAAGGACAAGTGTGTCTTTCCTACAGTCAAGCATGGTGATGGGAGTCTCACGGTTTGAGGCTACATGAGTGCTGCCAGCTGTGGGGAGCTACAGTTCATTGAGGGGACCGTGAATGCCGACATGTACTGTGACTTACTGAAGCAGAGCATGATCCTTTCCCTTCTCAAACTGGGCCTTAGGGTAGTATTCCAACATGATAACGACCTGAAACATACCTCCAAGACGCCCAATGCCTTGCTAAAGAAACTGAGGGTAAAGGTACTGGACTGGCCAAGCATGTCTCCAGACCTAAACCCTATTGAGCATCTGTGAGGCATCCTCAAATGGAAGGTGGAGGAGCGATAGGTCTCCAACATCCACCAGCTCCATGATGTCGTCATCGAGGAGTGGAAGAGGATCCCAGTGGCTGCAACGCTCTAGTGAACTCCATGCCCAAGAGATTTAAAGTAGTGCTGGAAAATATGGTCACACAAAATATTGACCCTTTGGGCACGATTTATCCATTTTCACTTGGGGTGTACTCACTTTTGTTGCCAGCAGTTTAGACATTGATGGTTGTGTGTTGAGTTATTTTGAGGGCACACCAAATTGACACTGTTATACAAGCTGCACACTGACTGCTTAACATTGTATCAAAGTGTCATATCTTCAGTGTTGTCCCATGAAAAGATATAATATGATATTTACAAAAATGTGAGCGGTGTACTCACTTTTCTGAGATATTCTAGATACATACATCCAACATGATACAGTGTTCTGTCAACTGTATCTTTAATAAACCTACCTTTGCAAGCTCTGACAGGGCCGTTTGAGGTGTTATAGGGCATGGGTGCGGCTAGAAATTGGCAGATCGCCCCCTGTCACACCTGAGCTCCTTAATAAAAAAAATCATAAAAAACACAATCAGAATTGAACAGCTGAACCACGGCCTTCATGTCTAGTCGCAGAAAATACTTTACTTTTCTTATCAGGAGCCTTTTGTTACATTGCTGACTAACGAGGCGGACTTTTGATTATCTCTCTGTTTCTATGGCAACTCTAACAGCACATAGGGAGCAAGTAAGTTATCAAATTCTTGGAGAATGTTTAAGATCTTTATATTTTCTTCTGTAATGCTAGACATAAATATAATGACATTTAGACAAGCTAGCCAATAAATGCAATAATAGTCCCAAGCATGGGCGTAACTATAGCCATAGTGGCCATAGAACCTGATATGGGGCCCACAGGTTCGGGAGACCCAACTCAGAAGCTCAGAAGAACACTGGGCTTCATTTATCAAGTCTGTCTAAGGGCATGTTCACATGGCGTTTTTGGACAAAGTTTTCGGAGCTTTTCCTCGCCCAAAACCTTGTCCAAAACGCCCCCAGTTCATTTAATTGATTCCTATGTAAAACCTCGTTGGAGTTCACACACCACAAGGTTTTTACATACTTCTTTGGAAGCAATGAAAAAGAAGTGCCATGTGAATTCTTGAAGCGAGTTGTAGGCGCGGTTTAGGTGCGGTTTTCGGCGTGGTTTTCAGTGCGGTTTTGCCGCATTTTCCGGCGCAGTTTTCACCGCGGTTTTTGTCATGGCTATTCATTTGTATGGGTGAAAACCTCGTCGAAAACCTGATCAAAACCTCGTTAAAAACCTCGTCTGAAGAAGCGTGTTTCAGGTGAGGTTTTGATGTGGTTTGGACGAGGTTTTGGGCAAAGAAACGCTCCAAAAAACCTTGTCCAAAACCTCGTCAAAAAAACGCTGTCTGAACATGCCATAACAGTACGATTGTCTTTGTTGCCCATAGCAACCAATCAGACCTCATAGCAACCAATCAGAGCTTAGCTTTTATTTTTCAAACTGCTCTGGGAAAATGAAAGCGGAGCTGTGATTGTTGCTATGGGCAACAGAGACAGCCTTACAATTCGATTTGATAAATGAGGTCCAATGTGTCTTCTTGTAGAAAATGACAAATAGTTGACTTTAGGCTCTGATATATGGCACTATATGGCACTATTATACATATCTTTAATTATTGGTGGTGGGGGCACATCTGTTTTACTATGGGGTCCTTCTAGTCATTCTAGTCCTACATTGCACAACATTAAGGGATGTCCCAAGACTGAAGACTTTTCTAGTTAGCACAGTTGGGGGTGGTAGGGAGGGTTTTAAAAGTCTTGGAAAACCCCTTTAAGGATTACGACATTTTTTTAACAACCATTTAATAAAAAAGCATTTCCTCTAAGATAGCATGACCTGTAAAAAGTCTCTTGTGAGTGCAAAATTCTATCAACATTGTCACGGTTCACACTGCGGTCTCTGCCAGGGACCGTCGGCGTGTCCGTGTCTCTGCTGTGGCTCCATGGTTTGGGGTCACGGCGGCCTGTGTACCCACTGCTAGTATTCTTAACCGTCCCGGTTCCTGTGTCCCTGCTGCTACAAGCGTATGCAGTGTCGGACTGGGGTGCCTAGGGTCCACCAGAGGAATTTGTTTTAGGGGCCCACTTTGCCTCGCTTTCTCCACCACTTGTACAGTGTCCCACCTGCGTCGCCAAGACTCGCTTCAACGTATACAGACCGATGTGATGGCATCATGACATTAATCTGTAATCAAGATGGGGCGCAGGGGCTTCTGACTCTCCCTCACCTAATTGCAGCAGGACACCGGTGGTGAACATAAAAGGTCTTAAGATATATGTTCCTCCCGGACCCCGAAAGATACATTTCATATAAATAAAAATATATCAAAAGCTATAACACAAAGTACTGAGTATCCACTAAATAATGGTTGTAGAGTTACCAAATAACACTGCTACATAAACCAGAATCCCAAAGCTAAAATTACCAATAATTAAAACCAAATACTTCAACGTCATGACCACATATCACCACCACATAGTGACTGAATAATACCACCACAATATGACGACATATCACCACCAGATAATAACTGAATAATAACAGAACACCACGACCCCATATCACCACCACATAGGAACTGAATAGTACTGCCACACCATGACCTCATATCACCAGCAAATAATGCTGAATAATACCACAACACCACGACCACATATCACCACCACATAGTGACTGAACAATACCGCAACACCATGAGTACATATCACCACCACATAATGACTGAATACTACCGCCACACCATTACTGAATATAAACCATTACACTTTGCACACATATAAATGATTACAGTTTAGGTACCTTTAGTGACTCACAGGTGACGTTTCTCCGATGAGTTGTTCACGTTCCCTTTTCTTCTCCAGCTGGTCCACACCACCATGCTGACTTCTCCTGGCCAACACTCATCCCTGCAGATTTGGAGACAAATATCTTAGAATCCTCGTTTTTACAGTGACTCCTTACTTATGGATATATAAGTTCCCTCAGTTTGGTAGGTGTATAGGTCCCCTCAGATAGGTAGGTGTATAGTTCCCCTAAATTAGGAAGGTATATAGATATATGTCACCTCAGGCAGGTATATATATGTCTCCTCAGGCAAGCAGATATATAGAGATAGGTTCCCACAGGCAGTAGATATTCTGTAGATCCCCACAGGCAGTATATAGATCCCCACAGGCAGTATATATAGGTCACCACAGGCAGTATATAGATATAGGTCCCCACAGGCAGCATATAGATCCCCACAGGCAGTATATATAGGTCCCCACAGGCACTATATAGATCCCTAAAGGCAGTATATATAGGTCCCCACAGGCAGTATATAAATATAGGTCCCCACAGGCAGTATATAGATCCCCACAGGCAGTATATATAGGTCTCCATAGGCAATATATAGATATAGGTCACCACAGGCAGTATATATAGAACCCCACAGTCAGTATATATAGGTCCCCACAGGCAGTATATAGATCCCCACAGTCAGTTTATATAGGTCCCCCAATAAGCAATCATTTGTGTGTGAGGCCGACACCAATTGTCCAATTCGAATAATTTATTGTCTTCACTAATGGTAATGCTAGCAAACAAGGAAAAGAGGAAGTAGCCTAATCTTAATGCCATCCTTTTATTGTACACTTATAATGGAAAGGAGGATGAACTAGCAACCACCCTATGTTCCTTGCCCTATTCAATGTCTTTCGATCTCTACTAATAACATTATATGGGGGGCATGTGCTCTGGAGGGCCTCATATCTACTTAGCACAGTGGGATTTAGATAACCAACTCCACCTTCAAGTACCCTTCTACAAAATTTTTGGTGATTAGATGAGGCATCCCAAGTTTAGGACACTCAACTGGTAGCCATAGTGGAGAGCAGCTGTAAAAAATATTTCTCGAAGACTTGGAATGTATATGCATTATATAGCTGTGCAATTGATTTCTGTGGGAATTTTATAATACCTCCAGACCACATGCAAATATATAACATTATAAGTAGACCTTGAATGGGACAAGGAACATGAGATGGTTGCTTGATCATCCTCCATTCCCATATACTGTAAGGGTATGTTGACACAGCATTTTTTTTTTAGTCCGTACTTCGGGGCGTAAATGCGCTGTAATGCACCCCGATGCACGTACTGTAATTATAGTAATCATAGCTCTCATACAGAGCTATGATTACCCTCCGTCTTCCCCGATGCGTACTGTGTGCCAGGTAGAATAAATTACGTTACTTCTTCATGACGCTTACATGCCGGGGTTCATGAAAGTGCTCAGAGCTTTAGAAGTAAGTGCTGGCCAGCACGTACTTCTAAAACACCCAGCATCTTGTGGTGCTCTCAGTTATGTGCCGCAATACGCCGTTTAAAGTCACCCTAAGTGTATGATAAAAGGATGGCATTAACCTTTGGCTAGTTCCTCTTTTCCTTGTTTGTTAGCATTACGATTGTTGAAGACCTCTCAGCAACCCTGTACTACCAATGGGGAAGAGGATGGGCAAAGTCAAGTTGGCGCTCCATTGCAGTAAGCTTTCAAGTCAGCTTTTTCATTGGTATGTGATAGTGTCAATAGGATATAAAGAGTACTGAGTGCTTAGGTGTGTAACCAGGCCAATCAGTGGGGAAGTCAAGGGTGGAGCCAAATTTCTAATTACTAATACCATGTTTCTTAATTGTGGCTCCCAATAGATTGTTAGGCTATAGAGATTTCTCCCATGATCTATTTATACCCAGGACTGTATCTTGATCAAGGGGGCATCCTCTACATCTAGAGGAAAGATATAGATATAGAAAGATATTCTTTACTGTAAGGGCAGTGAGACTGTGGAACTCTCTGCCAGAGGAAGAAATCATGGTTAACTCATGAAAGAAGTTCAAAAAAGTCCTGGTTGCATTTGTATAGTGCAATAATGAAACTTACTAGGATTCTAAAGAAAGGATTTACAGGCAGTCCCCGGATAGGGACTGTAGGTTTGTTCTTCAGTTGAATTTGTACATAAGTCAGAACAGGTATGTTTATTAAATGTAACTCCAGCACAAAAAGTTTTTTCTTTTTAGTTTTGGATAGTGCATGTGTTTTGCTGTCTGTGCCCCTGTTAAGAAGATTTCACCTCATTTTTATCTCATGTGCTGCTGTGGCATGCTGGAACTTGTCGTTCCACAGCTAAAATTTGCTGTGGAACACGGAACTACAGCTTACCCCATAAGTCTGTTTGTAAATAGGGGACAGATGTAAGTCGGAATGATGTAAGTCAGAGACTGCCTGTATTTAGATTGACAGATTGGAAGGAATTTTTTCTGTAAAATGAGGACAATTGCCTTTCTACCTCATGGGGCTTTTGCCTTCCTCTAGATTAAAAATGTAGATTAATAGGCTGAACTGGATGGAAGTATGTCTTTTCAGCCTTACAAGCTATGGAACTATGCAATTTGTGCCTTTACAGAACACACATAACATATATGGAAATGCTTTTTGCCATTTGCTTCTATACATACAATACATTTTATTCTGGGACCAAATGTATAAGTCTGTTCCTGTGTCTTACAATACACAGTACATATCATGTTTCTCCATATGTCATTACATTTCAGGAGAGCCTTCCTTATGTGCCAGCATAATACCCTCCAGTCATGGAGAAAGTAATCCTGGTTCTGCTTCTCTCCATTTTCCTTGTGGACCATGGTCTTGTGGGTTATATGGCTCATGCGTTGTATTCCGTGCACTCTAATCACATGGGAGATATCAGGAGGCCTCTCACTGTTGGGCAAAGAGTGGATGGATTTCTATCCTTGGACAAGCCAGTCAGGTAAGCATTGTAAGCAAGTTCTCTTGTCTAGGGTTATATGATGAGTCATGAAATGCCAGATTCATCATAGTTATTCCAGACGTATTATGTCAACTATTTGTCAAGTCCAGAATAATAACTTCCATAGTGACTTACTATTCTGTATCGTCATGTTGTATAATGCTTAAAGGGGTTGTTTTACTACAAGGATTGCTTTTTATGTTAAAGATCTTGCAAAAACAAGTCACTTTACAATATATGTCTATTAACAGTATCCTACCTATTCCTAGATATTCCCTCTGCATCAGCTTCTCAGGTCACTATAGCTACAGACCTGTTTGATCTCTTCTGATAGGCTGCCAGCACTGGTTGCTATAGCTACAGACCTGGCTTCTACTGCAGCCTAGTAGAAGCCAGTAAATACAACCCTGAATTCAAAATGAAACCAAGAAAACAGGACTGAGGCAAGATGAATCGATGTAGTGAGACAACCCCTTTAAGGATGTGATTGTGATTAAATTATTTAAGATCAAATTAATTGTATTCAAGCAACATGATTTCATGGTCTGATTGTAACATAGGCATACGGTCACACTTGGCACCTGGCGTCATGTGTACTTCATTGCCTTGATGTGTGTTAATAAGATACAATGCTATTGATATACAATAGATACCTATAGGAATTCCTTTGTTTTGCTCATTGTGGGGGAGCAGAGGCCTAAATTGAAGCTCCTGGGCCCCAATGCATAAGACCCAACCAAATGTGCCAATTATAATACTGGTAAGTAGAAGGAGTGGATATTATATCTATGTAATTGTACTAAACTCTGCACATTTATTTATTTTAGTCATTTACACAACACTATTATATTCCACAGCACTGTACAGAGATTGTCATTATTTACATATTTTCCAGTCACCACTGGGGCTCACAATCTTATTCCTGATTAACTTATCTGTATGTTAAGTGTCAGGGAAACCAGAGAACCAGAGAAAACCCACACAAACATGGGGAGAAAACACAAACTATTTGCAGATATTGCCATTGGTGGAATATGAACCCAGGACTTGCGCCACAAGGCAACCATGCTAACCATTGAGCCACTAAACTGCTCACATAAAGTACCGGCCAAAAAATGACCCAAAAATGTAATTATATTGTACTGCAAATTTAATGCTACCCCTCTAAAACATCATTTGTATGGATTTTGCATGGTCTTTTGTTCGTGCATAGTTTTCTTACAGGTCTTTCTGCTCCCTTGATAACTCTAAGAATACTGAAGATTAGTTTCAAATGGAATTAAAGGGGTGTTCCTATCTCAAACACCTAAGGCCGAACCATGAATCATTCTGCACAGTCTTTCTGGCAATCTCTTTTCAAGATAGGTGCAGGTCCCACCTCTGGGATCCTATGGATATGCCATGAATGTCTGAGATGGGAATACTCTTTAACTGTAGATTGTCTTATATAGCGGGCATTAGATTATGAGTGCCAGTGCTGACAGGGATTCATGCAACCTTGTTACCATACAAAGGATCAGAAAATATGTATCTTATAGTATGGTCTATACTACCGTGTTTTTCCAAAAATAAGCCCTCTCCCAAAAATAAGCCCTAGCCTGATTTTCACAAAAAAGCAGGAGACCCGAAGGTGTGGCGCGATATGCGTGCCGTGACAAAAAATTGCATAACCGCGCCCCTCTTGATGGTGAGCCATGCCCCCTTTAAAAAAGCCACACCTATGCCACCTGTGTTACGACTATGGACGAAAGCTGGGTTTTGGCGTCACCCAGCTTTCCTGGACTGTCGGTTAGCCTATTCAGCATCCAGGAGAGTTGGGAGATACCGCCAAACTGTGCCTACACCTAAACCATTAAATTACAATCAATATTTCCACCATACAGTGATTATACAGTGGTACATACCAGTGTACACAGGCTCTGCAGACACTTAAGGGACTACAGTGCAGTAACATGTAAGGACTCACCGGAGACGTCTCCTGTGACTGGAATTGTTATCTTTCCCTTTTCTTCTCCATCCTGTCCAGATTACTTCTTCTGAACATGACTCGTCCCTGCAACATTTACCACACAAACACCTTAGAATTTTTTTCAGCACTTCCCTACCTGTAGCCACCTCTGTACAAGCAACATGGGGTGATAGGTGGGAGGTGTAGGTGTAAAGGTTATGGGGCGCTAGGTGGAGTGATAGGAGGAGGTGAGAGGACTATGGGGTAATAGATGAGAAGGTTATGGGGTGATAGGAGGAGGTGAGAGGACTATGGGGTAATAGATGAGAAGGTTATGGGGTGATAGGAGGAGGTGAGAGGACTATGGGGTAATAGATGAGAAGGTTATGGGGTGATGGGGCTGTTGTATTCTGTGTTGGCAGTAGGTTGCATAACACAATGGTGGGGAGTGGTGGGAGAGAGGAGTACAGAGCACAGCTTACAATCTCTTTGGGGGGGGGGGGGGGCATAGAACCATCCCCCAGGAGATTATGCAACGGCTGCACCAGCACACCCCACAATCCAATTGTGCAGGTTGAACTCCGTACCCTTCACCCCCAGAAGATCAGTTGAGGGAGTGATCTTCAAGGGATGCAGGAGATTGAGATTTGTACTGTCATTTTTTAATGTTCTTATATTCATACAGGTTTCCCCTTTGGACTATAGTTTCATAGTTTGTAAGGCCGAAAAAAGACGAGACGTCCATCTAGTTCAGCCTGTTGTGCTAAGGTGTTGATCCAGAGGAAGGCAAAAAACCCCAATGAGGTAGAAGCCAATTGTCCTCATTTTAGGGAAAAATTCCTTCCCGACTCCAATCTGGCAATCGGAAAAATCCCTGGATCAATGACCCTTCTCCAGAATCCTAGACACTATAACTTGTTATATTATTACGCTCCAGAAATGCATCCAAACCCTTTTTGAACTCTGTTATTGAATTCACCATGACAAGTTCCTCTGGCAGAGAGTTCCACAGTCTCACCGCTCTAACAGTAAAGAATCCCTTTCTATGTTTATGTAGAAACTTTCGTTCCTCAAGACGTAGAGGATGCCCCCTTGTTCTAGATACAGCCCTGGGTATAAATAAATCTTGGGAGAGATCTCTATATTGACCTTTGATGTATTTAAACATATTTATTATGTCCCCCCGAAGCCGTCTTTTCTCTAAACTAAATAACCCCAATCTTGCTAATCTTTCTGGGTATTGTAGTCCACCCAGTCCTTTTATTATTTTTGTCGCCCGCCTTTGTACCTGTTCAAGCTCTTCAATGTCTTTCCTGTGCACTGGTGCCCAAAACTGTACACAATATTCCATGTGTGGTCTAACCAGTGATTTGTATAATGGGAGAATAATTTTCTCATCATGTGCATCTATGCCCCCATGATCCTATTTGCCTTGGTAGCTGCTGCCTGACACTGGTTGCTACAATTAAGTTTACTGTCCATGTCGGACTCATTGGATTATGTTGGACCAACCTTGGATTGATTTCTGTAATAAAATGGTGAAAGAGGGCTGATGTCGGGGAGTGTTCATTTAAATAAAAGTTTTTTGTGTAATTTGTGTCTGTTTTTTTCCATTTAATTTCTAAATTTAAATTTCTAAATTTAAGTTTTAGTAATGGCGGTATCTGACAGATGCCTCTCCATTACTAGCGCTCGGGCTTGGTGTCAACCAGCAGTAGTTTTTTGTCATCCCTAGGCTGACACTAACCCCGTGTCACTATTGCCCCAGTACCTAAAGCACCAGGGGTACTGGGAAAAGCCGGTAACCATCAGAAGTGGACCCTCTAATGAAGACATGGGCAAAGTACGGCCCGCGGGCCGCATCCGGCCCTCCAGCTCGTCGGATGCGGCCTGCGGCGTACGATGCCCAGGTCCGCTAATAGTAGCGCTGACAGCCTGCCGCGGCGGGGTATTGCTGGAAGCCGCCGCTGGCTGTCATCGCTACTATTACTGGTGAATAAGGCAGCGACGCGATGAACTCCGCTCACCGCGCTGCTGCCTCTCCTCGCCGCACACAGAGTAATCACTCTGTGCGGGCCCAGGAGCTGACGGAGGAGCGTCCCGGCGCTGGCGGCATGACGTCATCACGCCACCAGCCCGGGAAGCTCCTCGGATAGAAGATGAGCGCGCTCGGCCGGGAAGCAGGTAAGCCAAGTGAGTATTAGTGTTTGTTATTTTTAATTTTGGCCATAAAACTATATACCTGCCTGTGGGAAGCCCTATCTATATACCTGCCTGGGGACACACCTGACTATATACCTGCCTGTGGGAAGCCCTATCTCTATACCTGCCTGGGGACACACCTAACTATATACCTGCCTGGGGACACACCTAACTGTATACCTGCCTGGGGACACACCTAACTATATAACACCTGCCCCTGGGGACACACCTACACTATATACCTGCCTGGGACACACATCTAACTGCTACTACTCTTTACCTGCCTGGGGACACACCTACTAGCTATCCTCTTATACCTGCCTGGGGACACACCTAGCTATCTATATACCTGCCTGGGGACACATCTAGCTATCTATATACCTGCCTGGGGACACACCTAAACTACTAATAGCTGCTGCTGGGGACAACATCTAGCTATCTATATACCTGCCCTGGGGACACACCAACTATATTGCTATATATACCTGCCTGGGGACACAACCTTAGCTATCACTATATACCTGCCTGGGGACACACCTAACTATCTCTATACCTGCCTGGGGACACACCTAACTATCTCTATACCTGCCTGGGGACACACCTAACTATCTCTATACCTGCCTGGGGACACACCTAACTATCTATATACCTGCCTGGGGACACACCTAGCTATCTATATACCTGCCTGGGGACACACCTAACTATATATCTGCCTGGGGACACACCTAGCTATCTATATACCTGCCTGGGGACACACCTAGCTATCTATATACCTGCCTGGGGACACACCTAACTATCTCTATACCTGCCTGGGGACACACCTAACTATCTCTATACCTGCCTGGGGACACACCTAGCTATCTATATACCTGCCTGGGGACACACCTAACTATATACCTGCCTGGGGACACACCTAACTATCTCTATACCTGCCTGGGGACACACCTATCTCTATACCTGCCTGGGGACACACCTAACTATCTCTATACCTGCCTGGGGACACACCTAGCTATCTATATACCTGCCTGGGGACACACCTAACTATATACCTGCCTGGGGACACACCTAGCTATCTATATACCTGCCTGGGGACACACCTAGCTATCTATATACCTGCCTGGGGACACACCTAACTATCTCTATATCTGCCTGGGGACACACCTAACTATCTCTATACCTGCCTGGGGACACACCTAACTATCTCTATACCTGCCTGGGGACACACCTAACTATCTCTATACCTGCCTGTGAGGAGCCCTAATTATCTATATACCTGCCTGTGGGAAGCCCTAACTATATATCTGCCTGTATGGAGCCCTAACTAACTAGATACCTGCCTGAGGGGAGCTATACCTATCTATATACCTGCCTGAGGGGAGGGGAGCTATACCTATCTATATGCCTGCCTGAGGGGAGCTGTACCTATCTATATTCCTGCCTCAGGGGAGCTGTACCTATCTATATTCCTGCCTCAGGGGAGCTGTACCTATCTATATACCTGCCTCAGGGGAGCTGTACCTATCTATATACCTGCCTCAGGGGAGCTGTACCTATCTATATACCTGCCTCAGGGGAGCTGTACCTATCTATATACCTGCCTCAGGGGAGCTGTACCTATCTATATACCTGCCTCAGGGGAGCTGTACCTATCTATATACCTGCATCAGGGGAGCTGTACCTATCTATATACCTGCCTGCCTGCGGGTGCCTATATACCTGACTGAGGGGAGCTGTATATACCTGCCAGACTGAGGGGACATACATCTACATACCTACCTTACTGAGGAGAGCTGTATATACCTGCCTTACTGTGTACCATCAGTATATATGCAGGTATATAGATACATCCCCCAGTAAGTTTCCACAAAGATAATCCCCCAAAAACGAATTTTTCCCCGTTCATCCTATGTTTTTATTAGTCCGGCCCCCCAAAACCATCGCACTTTCTCATGCGGCCCCATGGGGAAATTAATTGCCCACCCCTGCTCTAATGTGATGGTCCGTTTCTGGGGCGGTTGCGGGCTGATCTTTTTTAGAATGAGAAGGGACCAGTGTTAATGGACCATCCCATTCTGATATTAGCAGGCTGCAGCTGTTGGTTTTACCTTGGCTGGTTATGGAAAATGGAGAGGACCTCTCGTCTTATTTTTTTTTCAAATATCATTTATTTATCGAGAATCCTACAGTGGGCACCTCCTGTAATCATTACAGTTGATGCCCGTGTGCAGATTCTCATTAAATAAATACATTTTCAGAAAAAAAACAACGTGGGGTCCCCCCCAATTTCCATAACCAGCCAAGGTAAAACCGACAGCAGCAGCAGCCTGATACTATCAGAATGGGAAGAACCATTGCTACTGGTCTCTTCCCATTCTAAAAATACCAGCCTGCAGCTGCTCCAGAAGTGGACCATCACATTAGTGGGTCCACTTCTGATGGTTAAACGGCTCTTCCCAGTACCCCTGGTGCATTGGATACTGGGGTAATAGTGACACAGGGTTAGTGTCAGCCTTGGGCAACAAGAAACACCACTGGCTGACACCAAGCCCGAGCGATAGTAATGAAGAGGCATCTGTCAGATACCTCCACTACTATCACTGGGATTGTATGGAAAAAAAAACACAAACAAATTGCACGAAAGAAACTTTTATTTAAATGAACACTCCCCGACACCAGCCCACTTTAACCATTTTATTTGAAAAAAAATAGATCCAAGGTTGATCCGACGTAGTCCACCAAATCCGACATAGTCCAAATGGTAACCTGTAAATCAACAAACATTGCACTCATACACATAGGCTGGATACCCTATTCAGCATCCAAGAAAGCTGGATGACACCCATCACCCACAGGTAACATCCAGCTTTCCATGATAGGAATACTGGGTGCCACCTTTGGGGGATAGAGTGTCACCCAGCTTTCCTGGATGCTGAATAGGCTATTGCCATAGGCAATCACCAGAGTCTGTTCCCTGCGGCCTGTCTCTGCAGCCACCAAAGACAGACCGCATGGGGCAGGAGAAAGGGAGCAGAGGGCAACTTCTACCCATTGTGGCCTGTCTCCTGCCCATTGAGACCGCCAGAGACAGACCGCAGGGGCCAGGAGCAAGGGACAGAAGATAAGTGGGCAACTCCAACCCCTTGCACATTCAAACACACACCCCTCCCACACACACACATACCCCTCACCCAGAGACTCAAACACACACACACACCCCTCACTTACACTGAAATACACAAACACCCATCGCACGCACATTGAAATACACACACCCCTCACACACACACTGAAATACACACACACCCCCGTCGCACACACACTGAAATACACCCCCCCCCGTCGCACACACACTGAAATACACCCCCCCCCCGTTGCACTGAAATACACACACACACCCCTCGCACCCACACTGAAATACACACACACCTCGCACCCACACTGAAATACACACACACCTCGCACCCACACTGAAATACACACACACCTCGCACCCACACTGAAATACACACACCCCTCGCACCCACACTGAAATACACACACACCCCTCGCACCCACACTGAAATATACACACCTTGCACCCACACCCCTCACACCCACACTGAAATACACACACACACACCCCTCGCACCCACACTGAAATACACCCCCCCTCGCACCCACACTGAAATACACACACCCCTCGCACCCACACTGAAATACACCACTCCTCACACCCACACTGAAATACACCCCCCCCCCCCTCGCACACACTGAGAAATACAAACATACACCCATCGCACCCACAAAACCAGCCCTGGCACACACACTGAAGCACGCACACCCATCCCCTCACACACACTCTGCCACAGTCCTTCCCTGCACACACACTGAAGCATGCACACCCCTCCCCTCACACACACTGAAGCATGCACACCCCTCCCCTCACCCACACTGAAGCATGCACACCCCTCCCCTGCACACACACTCTGCCACAGTCCTCCCCTGCACACACACTGAAGCATGCACACCCCTCCCCTCACACACACTGAAGCATGCACACCCCTCCCCTCACACACACACTGAAGCATGCACACCCCTCCCCTCACACACACTCTGCCACAGTCCTCCCCTGCACACACACTGAAGCATGCACACTCCTCCCCTCACACACTGAAGCATGCACACTCCTCCCCTCACACACTCTGCCACACTCCTCCCCTCACACACACTGAAGCATGCACACTCCTCCCCTCACACACACTCCTCCCCTGCACACACACTCTGCCACACTCCTCCCCTCACACACACTGAAGCATGCACACTCCTCCCCTCACACACACTGAAGCATGCACACTCCTCCCCTCACACACTCTTCCACCCACCGCCCCCTCACACACACTGAAGCATGCACCCACCTCCCCTCACACACACTGAAGCATGCACACTCCTCCCCTCACACACACTCCTCCCCTGCACACACTCTCTGCCACACTCCTCCCCTGCACACACTCTCTACCAAACTCACCTATCTTGCTGCTGGTTCTCAGTTCGAGGGGGGGCAGAGCCTCGTGGTCCCGCTAAGCCCCACCCCCTCCCCAGTAGAGCTCAGGGCACCCAGCTCACAAGCAGCTTCCTATGAAGCTATGAGCGCATTTCAGGGGCCACGGCCGAGGATGGTAGCTTCAGGGGAACGTCAGGAGACGCTACCCTGATGCCTCATTACACATAAAACCTCCAGCAGCTCTTCAGCAGCGGGAGGTTGAGCAACTGAAGCAGGGCTGGGGGGGCGGCCCATGGCCCCCATTAGCGGGAGTAACCTGCCAAAAATGGGAGGGTTGGCAACTATGCTTTAAATATAAGCCATACTCCAAAAATAAGACCTAGTTAGCCAGCGCCTCCTGAGTGATGTCACCTGATGCCGTTCCCGAGGCCCCCCCCTTCCCCGCTCCCATAAACAGCCTGTTAGACTGGAGGTTTTGTGGAAACCTCCAGTGTTTTCAGGCTGAAGGACCTGAGATGATGTC
The DNA here is from genome assembly GCA_025379985.1 of Phyllomedusa bahiana. Lineage (NCBI taxonomy): Eukaryota > Metazoa > Chordata > Amphibia > Anura > Hylidae > Phyllomedusa > Phyllomedusa bahiana. The sequence continues at coordinate 43,119 of JAODAL010009365.1, forward strand.
ACAGTCACATGACTCACAGGTCCTTCAGCCCAGGCCATAGAGTGCAATGTGTAAGTGAAAGCCCAATGTATATACACATACATATACACTCACATTTATACAATCACACAAACAATCCCGTATCTTAAAGTGTGGCTAATGGAACTTGCTGGGATTTGTAGTCCCCCAGCTTGCCACACTTTCAAGATAAGGCACTGAAAGAATAGACGCTCTCTCCATGGTTTTTGACTATAGGTTATGTACTGTGTGTGTGTGTATATGTACAAATATATACACATATAGTACATACCCTATAGTCAAAAACCATGGGGTGTATGTGTGTGTATGTACACGCTGGTACTTGTAGTTCCACAGCAGCTGCCAAGGAACTAAGGGCCACATGTATGAAAACTGTCTAGGTCTAAAACTCTTTGTTGCCCATAGCAACCAATCAGAGCGCCCCACTCATTTTTCCAGAGCACTATCTGAAATGAGAGGGGCGATCTGATTGGTTGCGATAGGCAACAAAGTGAACTTTAGACCTAGACAGATTTCATACATGTGGTCCTAAATATGTCCCAGCATTCAGTGTCTCTACCTTTCATGTTAAAAAATAAATAAATAAGAGCTCCCTCACAAATAAGCCCTAGCCCTTTTTTGGATACGAAAATAATATAAGCCTGTCTTATTTTTGAAAAAAACACAGTAATATAACCTATTCTACCTGCACATAATGACTTGACCACTAAACCTTTAATTAAATGACATGAGTGACTACCCATACCAACCACATGCATTCCAATAAAGTTAAAATTAGGTTATTATTAATTTAGGGTAGCCTATTGAATTGGGCAACTGAATACATTTAATCACATTACTATCTACCAAGCAACTAGTATTACAGTCATGGACTCTGTATCAAGTTTGCATGTAGCTTCTGTTCTTTCATTCGTTATTTAAAGTAAACCTGTCATGTGATTTATGCTGCTGTATTCATCAATATGGAGCACGATTTCTGAGTAAAAAGGAAAGACGATTCGGACAGGAATTCTAGAAGAGACAGTGAGAGTCCTGATCACCCCTCCACACAGGCTGATTGACAGGTTACCTAAAGCTGTCTGATGGTCTGTTTGGGTGGTGAAATCAGGATTCACTGTCTATATACATGGAGAGAAGCTGAGTTTTTCTCCCTCTACCATATGTTGTTCTTAGGTGGGGCTGCATAAATCACCTGACAAGTTCTCATTAAAGGCTTCACCCAAAGAGAAACTACAGTTAATCTATCAGACATATGACTTATTGCTTTAGTAACTAAGTAACGTGTTTAAGTTCCTACAATGTACTGCCCCCTTGTAATAGGAACCTGGAAGAATTTCATAGGTGGCTTCAGATATGAATTGAAGAAAACCTGATCATTCAAGAGCAACACAACATAAGTAAAGTAGCAAAAACAATAAAGTAAAAAATTAGAGAGAAAAAGGAGCTCCTAACAAACTTGCAAGACCAGGTAGACCATAAAAACATTCTTCAGCCCATAAAGAGTACCTGAAGGAAGTAAAAACGAAAAATTCAGTTTGCGCTAGAAAATTTAACCTGTACATCTGAGGTTTTGTATTCATTTTTTTAAATTAGATCTGATAAGTTTAAATACAAGCATTTTAGAAGGTGCAGGGGACAGTACATATGTCAATGAAGTAATAAAACATTCTACAAATTACCGTATATACTCGAGTATAAGCAGAGTTTTTCAGCACATTTTTAGTGCTGAAAAAGCCCTCCTCGGCTTATACTCGAATCAGCCATAGGCGTCCAGGTGCTGCAATGGCCCGATGCTGGCGGTGATCTCTTCAGCTGTATGCGCCTCCTCTGGGAGCGCATACAGCTGAAGATGCTATCGTGGAGCAGAGAACGAGCGCCTTCTGGATTATCCGGCACAGGCAGCCTGCTGTGTCATCACATTGCCTGCGTGGCCTGATGACATCACGCCCCCTGTGCCGGGAAGAGGACGGAGTGCCTCAGAGCAGTGGGGGAGAGAGATGAGTACTGGTATTTTTTTAAAATCCCTGCCTATACCTGCCTATGGGGGAGATATACCAGCCTATACCTGCCTATGGGGCACATATACCTGCCTATGGGGGACCTATATCTTCCTATGGGGGACCTATACCTGCCTATACCTGCCTATGGGGACATTAAACTGCCTATAGCTTCCTGTGTCATTTTATTGGTTTCTATTTTTATTTTTAAAATTTACCAGTAGCTGCTGCATTGTCCACCCTAAGCTTATACTCTTGTCAGTAAGTTTTCTCAGTTTTTTTTTTTGGGTAAATTTAGGTGTCTCGGTTTATATTCGGGTCAGCTTATACTCAAGCATATACGGTGTGTCTACAAAATGTGTTGTTTAGTAACATAGTAGACATAGTAACATAGTAGATAATGTTGGAAAAAGACACGGGTCCATCGAGTCCAGCCTATAACCCTACAGTGTTGATCCAGAGGAAGGCAGAAATCCCTATGAGGAGGACTCCAGTTGTCCAACACTAGAGGAAAAATTCCTTCCGGACTCCACATATTGCAATAAAAATAATCCTTGAATCCACGTCCTATCTCCAGAATTCATTAATCATAACCTGTAATATTATATTTTTTGAGAAAGGCATCTAAACCCTTCTTAAACTTCGTCAATAAATCCTTCATCCCAACCTCTTGTGGCAGTAAGTTTCATAATTTCTCTGCATTTACAGTAGAGAATCCCCATGTGTGATGATGGTTGAATCTTCTTTCCTCTAGAGATAGAGGATGCCCCCTTATTATTGTTAAAAGCCCAGGTTTAAAAAGATCATGCACAAAATCTGTGTACTTTCCTTTCATATATTTGTACATGTTAATTAAATGGCCTCTAACTCATTTCTTTTTCAAGCTGAATAAACTCAAGTTTGTCTAACAATACTTGCCGAAAGTTCCAATTTTGCTGGGACAATCCCAAAAACTTGTGTAAGTTGCACTGCAGACTCATCAATGAACAAACTGATTTTCTCAGACCATTAGACTGGTTGCCACATCACCAGACCTCAACAGAACCCTGATTGAAAGTGACCCATTGAAAGTGATGTTTGTAGGGCTTCCTCATATATTGGATCCTACACTGTATTATGTATTTTATTAGTAACAGAAGCCATGACACACATGTGAACAGAGCCCAAGAGCTTTTAATAAGTTGGTACTTGGAATGGTGTGTGCTCCACTCAATGCCACTGATGGTCGTTCTAGTGCAAACCCATTGAAGAAAGTTTCCTTCAGCAGATTGTATTAAAAGCTAGCAATTTTTATTATTAACATAAAAAGCTTTGTTCCTTTTTGTATTTCCTGATTGAGGTTTCCATAAAAGAATAGAAACTGCCATGCAGGCAATGTGAGCACACACTACACTGACTAAACATTTATTACATGTAGGTGTGGAGGCTTTTGTGTAATTTTCTTTCAATAAAAATCTTTTATTTTTCTTTTTTCTGATGCCAAAAAATATTCAACTGGTACTTTAGGGAGTTGTCTGGTTTAGAAGAGTAATTTGTAAACGCCATTTTTTGGAATTCTAATTTAACCAAGGGTGTTCTTCAGGAGCTTCTATTGCCTAGAAGATAGAGTGGCTTCAAAAAGTATATTTTACGTTGGAGGAACTGGCATAGTGGCAGTAGGAATTGTGTAATGTCTAAATCACCCTTGTTGTGGCACTATAGAAGAAAGGAACACTTGCTGCAGAGTCTCATTACAGATTAGATTGCTTTTTGAGGAACACAACAGTAACAGGAACACCAAACATAAATAAAAACATTTCCCACAAGTTCCTCGATTAAAGAGGAATTCCAAAAAATGAACAACTATCCATGAGAATTTAATACCTCTCCACAGAAATACTTTGCTGCTGTACTATAACTATAGAGGTGCAGTACTATAAATGATGGGTGATAGTTGAGGTTCTGCTATAGATTATGTATTAGGATCAAAGATCTTCATGTTACTCCTATCTATCACTGTAGCATTCTGTCCTTAAGAACACTCATAAAGGAAGTGTTACCTGCAATGAACCTCTTGGCATGAAGACTACCGGAATAGTCTTCTAGTCATAGCTCAGTCCTGTCCTTATATTACCGTACACTACATAGGGCGGATGTTATGCGTAATACGACTGTTCTGTCTCAGTAGATAGGAATAGTCCAGACAGCTTTAGATAGTTCATTTATTACTTGCAGCTCCTTTGTGTGCAACGTGAAATTAACCTTATAATATTTTGTGTGTGGCTGGTTCAAGGATCTCCTGGACACAATGTTTAACAAAAGATTTGTGTTAATGTGGTTGTTTGGGGTTTCTGTACTCCAGGACCAGCACCAGTTATGTACATAGCCTACATCTGGTATAGCCCTTCACCTCCTCTCACTTTAAATCTACATACCTACATACAAAACTGGTACTGGTTCTAGAAGTAAGCAGCCATGGTTTTCTAATCTCATAACACCCTTTTAACAGCACATAGTAGGAATAAGACCAGACTGGTTATAGTCTTGGCCTATGATGAAAAGCAGGCCATGAAAGCATGGGTGTACTCTATGAAACTGAATGGGAACTGTAAAAAATACTCAGTGAGCACCCCATACATTTTACTGAAAAGTAGCTGGACATAGTCTTACACATTTTTGGAATGACATGCTTTAAAATGTGTTTGTGATAAAACGTTACCAAACAGGTCACTTTAGACTAGGTCATCTGTACAATGCACTAGTGGCTGTAACCAGAGCCAGATTAAGGTTAATATGGGCAATTGGGATTGACAGACTTGTATCCAAATCCATTACTTTGGACATGCATGTTTGAAGACACTTTTGGAGGCATATTGTGTCATACTCTCTTAGACCCACCAACTGATCAACCTCTTTGGTGTCAAGCCACACAATTTATGGTGCAAGCCAAAGTCCAATAGCAATGCTAGTCACAGGACCACTTTACATTAAATATACCCCATCAAAGTGGCAATCAACTCATAGTTTACCTACTTGGCTTTGTTTAGAGGTGCACTGGTTGACATTTTCTAGTGGAGCACTATGGACTGTAATTGTTGTTGGCATTGCTTCCTTGCTGTATCCATACCCCGCAACATTCAGTGACGGACAAGGTCCATTAACTACGCACAAGCACATGAAGTACCTCCAAACAATTAAAGTGTCCCTTTTTTACCCTTAGTTGTAGTCTTTTTTGTACCTCCATATAGCAGGTATTCCCCAGGCAGATAGGTAGACTCCAATGTGCCCCCCAGATTAGTTGGCAGATAACAGGCCCTATAAAGTAGGTAGACTCCCTCATTCAGAAATAGGTAGGTAAGCAACCCATTTGGTAGGTAGGTGTCATGATTGTGCCTGACACACCCCCGGCTTTTGGCTCTGGTCGCCGGCCACGGACATTGCGACGAAAGCCATGGTTTCTGACATAACACCTTACTATCGCATTTTCTAGTGTGAACTTGGTCTTCCTCCCTGCATTCTTGATTGATTCCTGGCCAATGCCCATGGTCAGGACTCTTCCAGCACTCCACTGGTTAAGCTTGCTCCTTGTTTGTTTCTGTTTATTGACAGCCCTTTGCTCCTATCAGGTCTTCTTTTACGTCCACCTATTACCTTCATCCTTTTGGTTTCTGGCAGGTATTTAAGGGCTGTTATACCTCTTCCCCTTGCCTGCTATAGGTATTTGCTCCCTGTAGTACGCCCGGTTTTTGCCTTCTGCTCTTTATTGTTACCTGACCTTTGGCTTGCTGTTGACTATCCTTCTGCCTCCTGTATCTGTACTGTGTCTACCGGCTGTTAACTGACCTTTGGCTTGAACCCCGTTTCTCCCTTTGCCTCACGACTTGGTACCGCGCTGCCCGCCCAGTTACTGACTCGGACCATCCGACTTCGGCTGTTGTGTTCTTTGTTTGTTTGTCTCTGTCTGTGCACTCTGCTCAGTGTAGCCTTGAGTCTTCTGGTTGGGGCCGGCCTGTTAAGGAGTCGGGTTCCCCAAAAGGCAGGGACAGGGGCTGGGACCAGTGTCAGGGCCTCACTTGTCTGTGTCTTGGTGTGTGTCCCTGACCGGTCCCTTACATTATAGCAGGCCCATACCCAAGTCAACTCTCCCGGCGATTCAATATGAGTACCGACCTGTCGGTCACTGATCGCTTGGACGAGTTGACAACTCAGCTTCAGGGCATGGTGGGGCTTATTAATCAAGTCTCGCAGCGTCTGGATGGCATAACTAACCCGATACCTGGACTTTCTGCCCCGTCGATGTCCCTACCTGCCCCTGTGTTTGTGGATCCCAACGTCCATCATAAATCTAAGATGCTTCTACCTGATCGCTTTGACGGAAATCCTGAAAAGTTCCGAACCTTCAGGGAATCTTGTAGTTTATTTTTTCGCTTCAACTATTTTCCCACTGAGGCTGAAAGAGTGGCAGTTGTTGTGTCTCTCCTCCAGGGCCCACCTCAGGATTGGGCATTAGCTATACCCTCTGAAGTCCCTGAGTGGAGATAAGTGGACCGATTTTTTTTTTTTTAGGCTAGGTTTATGATAACCCCAACCGTGTGGCATGGGCAGAGGCCCATTTGCTATCTTTTCAGCAAGGCCACCGCTCAGCCGAAGATTTACTGTTCCGAGTTCCCAATGGTGCACGTTGACTGGGGGGGTCGGACCAACCTCTGAAGACCCTTTTCAGACAAGGGCTGTCGGATGCGGTAAAAGATGCCATGGTCAGCCACCCAACTCCCGAGACGCTGAGTGACTTTATGACTCTGGCTGTGTCTATCGACAGAAGATTAAGGGAGAGACACAGGGAAAAGCAAGGGGGGTCGACTGTTCAGCTCAGGGCAGACTTTCCCGTACAACCTCCTTCTACCTTCTTTAAAAATTCTCCTCTTCCACCTCCATCACCATCTTCCCCTCAGTTTTCTGGAGAAGAACCCATGGTATTGGGTTTCACATCTGCTGCCACCAGGAGGAGACACCGGTTGGAGAACGCTTTGTGCCTCTATTGTGGGAAATCTCTCCATTTCCTGAGAGACTTTCCGATTAGACCCATGTCACCCCAAGGTAAAATCAAACATCCAAGCGATTTCCAGGAAGGTAACTCAGATGTGCAGGTACCTCCTAATGTAAATAATACATTTTTTTTACCCGTAACCTTGGTTTCTAGTTCCAAGACTCTTGCCTGTCATGCCATGATTGATTCGGGTGCTGCTGCCAATTTTATCAGTATGGTTGTTGCTAAAGCCTTGGGTTTGGAACTTGTTCCTATGTGTTCTCCATGTTGGGTTTCAGGTGTAGATTCTAACTCCCTAACCGTGGGAAGAATAAAATTTTGTACTGCAGAGGTCACCTTGAATGTTGAGAGTTCGCATACAGAAAAGCTTTCGTTTTTTGTCATGGAGAAACTCGCTGCAGAGGTTATTCTTGGGTTGCCCTGGCTCTGCCTCCATAATCCAGTGTTCGACTGGAGGACCACTGAGTTGATCAAATAGGGTGACTCATGTGTTTCTCAATCTATGTGGTACATCCCTTGGTGTGTGCATTGATTAATGCTAATTATAATTCATAAGGTAATTCTTAATTCAATGAAGTCGTTGTTTGGGACGTAGCCGATAATCGGTCTCCGCATCAGCCTGATGATTGCGCTATAGACCTCATTCCGGGGGCAAGCTCAACTTGTCTGCCCCGGAACCAGAATATTTGCATCATTATATTGAGGAACCTGTAAATATTCCTTCTCCGGTAAAGCATGTTGCAACCTTGATTTCAAATCCAGTGTCTTCGTCTGCCGACTCACCAGATTCTGCTTCTTCTGAACTGTTCCCCTTTTTCTGTGAGGATGATTTCCACCTCAGGTATTCTGCCAGTGCAGGTGGTGAAACTAAGATAGAGTCCACCGTTAATCGACTGTGCACAGTCTGGGCTAGGAGTCATAAGACTCTAAACAACTAAAGATCAAAAAACCTGGTAAAAAACGCCGACCCAGACCCAAAAATGTCCGTCTCTGAATTCCATCCGCAGAACATGCCCCCAAGTTGGTAAAGGGAAAAGTTCTCCAAGCCCACTCTGCCAAACCTAGAGGGTCTGTTGAGGGTCCGGTGGCCCCTCATAAAGGGGGGGTACTGTCATGATTGTGCCTGACACACCCCCGGCTTTTGGCTCTGGCCGCCGGCCACAGACATTGCGGCAAAAGCCATGGTTTCTGACATAACACCTTATTATTGCATTTTCTAGTGTGAACTTGGTCTTCCTCTCTGCAGTCTTGATTGATTCCTGGCCAACGCCCGTGGTCAGGAATCTTCCAGCACCCACTGGTTAAGCTTGCTCCTTGTTTGTTTCTGTTTATTGACAGCCCTTTGCTCCTATCAGGTCTTCTTTTACGTCCACCTATTACCTTCATCCTTTTGGTTTCTGGCAGGTATTTAAGGGCTGTTATACCTCTTCCCCTTGCCTGCTATAGGTATTTGCTCCCTGTAGTATGCCCGGTTTTTGCCTTCTGCTCTTTATTGTTACCTGACCTTTTGCTTGCTTCTGACTATCCTTCTGCCTCCTGTATCTGTACTGTGTCTCCCGGCTGTTAACTGACCTTTGGCTTGAACCCCGTTTCTCCCTTTGCCTCGCGACTTGGTACCGCGCTGCCCGCCCAGTTACTGACTCGGACCATCCGACTTCGGCTGTTGTGTTCTTTGTTTGTTTGTCTCTGTCTGTGCACTCTGCTCAGTGTAGCGCTTGAGTCTTCTGGTTGGGGCCGGCCTGTTAAGGAGTCGGGTTCCCCAAAAGGCAGGGACAGGGGCTGGGACCAGTGTCAGGGCCTCACTTGTCTGTGTCTTGGTGTATGTCCCTGACCGGTCCCTTACAGTAGGAAGGTTCTTCATTAGGTAGATAGGTAAGCCCCCTGTAAGTAGGTATTGCCACCAGTAGTTAAGGCCATAGGTAAGTATATGGACAGACCAAAGATTCAGGGCATGTGCCCTGGGTTGCCAGGATATAACTCTAATCGCCCACTATCCTGGAACAGCCCCTGGTATCTGGGATTGTTATTATTATTATTTCCCTGTCCCATTAAAAAAAGAACAGACGCAACTGAAATCTTGAGGAATAGCTTGCGGCAAGACGAATGTTCAGCAAACAACCATTTAAAGTGTGGGGCTAACTTAGGGCACATGGTCTAAAGCTCAAGAGGTAAGTCTATGGGTTGTTTTGGGAAGTTGGGGTAGACAGGCCCCCCCCCACCATCAAGAGTTGGTGTAATTTTATGTGAATATAACCATACATTTCTACTAACAACAAGATACAAAATTAATGTTTTTTTTGCAACATTTATTTACATAAATGTGGACATATGCATTAATATTTTAGTGCACATATCTTTTTAGGAACTTCCCAGATGTTGTTTCTCAAGATAAGATTATTTTGTATCTTGAACTTACAAGATCTGTGGCGACTTTACCAAGGTATATATTGCACACTCACAGTTCCATTTCTTTGCCCGTGTGACACATCGGGATGATGTTTTCGTGTGATAAAGAGTTCACCGTTAGGGCTGTGTTAGGACAAAGTTTACTCTCTTGTTCCCAGTTACTGACTGCAAACAAATAGGAGAAAAATAGCCAAGTCCACATTAACTGCTTGTTACCTTTCTTTGTGGCGTGTTTATCTTTCCGTATGGAGGAATGTATGCACATTCTTTCTTGTGCGTATAGAAATGACTGCTCTTCTTGAAGTCTTGAGTGCAGATCTTTCTCGGATTCACTAAGCGTTTCTAGGATATGCCATCAACGACGGATCTATAAGTGCATGTCCCCACGGCACGGGTTTGCGGCCGGTTTTTCAGAAGGTTTGCGGTTTTGCAAACCGTTTGAAAAACCGGCCGCAAACGAGCACAATGGGCTCTTATGGAAAACCCGAGCAGCAGTCCCCACTGCACGGGTTTTCTGCCCGGCTTTTTTTCCGCCTGCGGGCCGCCCAAAGAACATTCAACATGCACATTCTTCTGTCTGGTTTTCGGACGGAATATGTGCAAGTGAATGTGAAGGGGAGGGCTTTTCTCTGCTCATTGCCCCCCGTGGCCGTGTGCACGGCACACAAACCGGACAAATACCGGTCGGATAAACCGACAGATATTTGCCCAGTGCCGTATAAACGGGCCCTTAAGGGTCTGACTGTTGTGTTTCCTGTTAAGTAGTAAAATGTAATGGCAGATGTACCAGGAAAGAGCCATGCTTCATTTGGTTACTCCTGACTTTTTGAAGGCCACACAATTAGCTAATAAAGAGGTTGTCCAGTTTAGAAAAGCCATTTTAGATACCCTGTTAGTGAATTCTGTGGGTGGGGTTCAATGTTCTGGATCCTTGTATACTGATCACATTAAAAAGTGGTTACAAAGAGCTGACTCTAAAGGACTACAGATCTTTTGCTAGATCTTTTTACATCTAGGCCTGTAACCATGACAAGGGGGTATCCTCTGCATATAGAGCAAAGAAGGTTTCAGCATCATCATAGCTGGGGATTCTTGACTGTAAGAGCGGCGAGACAATGGAACTCACTGCCACAAGAGGTTGTGATGGTGGAGTCATTGAAGTTCAAGAAAGGCTTAGATGTCTTTGGTGAAAAATAAAATAATAATGGGTATGATTACAATAGTCAGGAGATGATCTGTCAATTCAGGGATTATTATAATTGGCATACTTGGGGGAAGATATATGAAAACTTTCGAGGTCTAAGACTTTCTTTGTTGCTTATAGCAATCAATCAGACCTAGACAGTCTTAGACCTAGATAGTTTTCATTCGTGTGGCCCTTGGAGCAAGGAAGGATTTTTTCCTCCTGTATTGGACATTTGCCTCATAGGGGTTTTTGCCTTCCTCTGGATCAACACAGTGTCATGGGGGCCGCGGGCACCGCTGCGCCCCGCGGCCTTCCCCCTGCCCGCAGGGGTCCCGGCGCGGGTGCCTGCGACCATCCCCCTGCTCCCCGGGCACCGGCACTTACCATCCACGCTCCGGTGAACGCTGCCCCTGTCTGTTCCGGCCGCCGCACGCGTGCCCGTGTCCTAAGGCGCGCGCGCGACGGCTGGTCTGGATTTAAAGGGCCAGCGCCCCAGTAATTGGTTATTGCTGGGCGCTGGTCCTATTTAAGGAACACGCCCCCAACACACTTTGCCAGTTCGTTGGTGTGCGTTTAGCAAGTCTGTGAGTTCGCTAGTCCTGTCTGATTATCCGTGTACCAGTCCGTTCCGCTACGTTTCCTGACCTTGCCTGTTTGCCGCCTGCCCTGACCTTCTGCCTGTCTCTGACCACGAACCTCTGCTGCCTGCCCTGACCTTCTGCCTGTCCCCGACTACGCCTCTGGATTACGTTTCTGTACCACGCACCACCCCGGCCGCCATCGCTAGCAAGTCACGTCAGGGGTAACGACCTGGTAGCCTCACGCCGCAGCAAGTCCATCCCGCTTTGCGGCGGGCTCTGGTGAAAACCGGGGGCTACTTAGACTCCGTTCCCTGGCGTGGCTTACACCAACGCTAGCGGTGGTCCAGCGACTCCACCATACCCGTTACACACAGTAGGGTAATATCGTAGGTTGGATGCAACGGTCCTATGTTTTTTTCCAACCTTATCTACTATATTCAGCTGGCCTGGACTAGCCTGGCCTGCACTTCACAGACAACTCAAATTTAAATGAACAACATGTAAGGCTTAATTCCACCTGCAGGTTCCACTGGCGCTGCATGGAAACTGAGCAATTACTGACAGGTTTCCTCACAGATTACAGATAATTGGTAAGAGTCTCTGCAGACAAACACTTTATGATCAGCTTATTGTCAAGGAATCCTTCTACCACGCAGGGATTGTCCAATGCACAGTACCCCTATTATAAGTTAACTGGTCGGGTGAAGATGAAGTGGCACAATGCTTTTTAATTGCTGCTGCTACTTTCTAGTAGATATTGACTAGTGTCACACCAGCAAAACACCACCTATTGGCGTTGATACCATATTCTAGCAATATGCCATCAAAACCTTGATGTGACATGTGTCTTTATGTGCAGTGCAGTAGTTGGAGGGTTTTTAAGTGACTGCCGATTTAAACTTGGTTTCCAAAATCTACTTGAAGACATTCTCTAAAGATCTCAGCCAACTACCCAAAACTCATTCTATGTTTAGGTGTACTATATTTAGAGTAGGGGCATACAATAGACCGGAAAAGCGTTGGAGGGCAGATTGTTTCTTGTAGATACTACTTATGCAACCCATATAGGACCACCACCAGCAAGGCCTGCAAAAGTCAAGGCCATAAGGGACAAACATTTCTCTTCACATCATCCATGACCAACAAAATAAAAAGTTCAAGCCCATCTTTTACATAAGGTTCATTTACTGGCAGATGCTGAGTCAAAACTTCCCAACTATGTATAACATATTAACTTCTGGCTACTTTACTTCTGTGCACGTGAATGTCCATTACTTCTGTTTAGCTTTTAAGTTCCCAGTTGTTAATCCTTAATTTACTGTTGAGCTATTTAACAGAAGCAAATATGCGAAGTTTTACAGTAAATGTAAAGGAAGCCATGATTCAATAAGGGAAATACTATGATTTCTATATACTGTTTATAAAGTTTTATCTCTTAGGTCATTGCCTAAGTTCTTTTTAACATGCGCTGATTAAATTCTTGATGCATCTTTATAGGGTTTTGAACTGTGTTTTTCAATACAGAGATTCAAATCCACTGTGTACACAGCACAAAGGGGTAAAATTCTTGATACATTCTTATAGAACTGTGTTTTTCCAATACGTAGTACTAAATGGTAAAATTCTGCTAGAAATATTGGTGCTTACCGACTGTACTTACCAATATATCCCTCAAATTTCTCAATGGACTTTTCGGAATTATTTTTCCCTTTATAATTTTTTTTTTTTTAAGATTTTTTGAGTATATGTGTGTTTGCCCTTTTCACATCATGGTATTAGTATACGCTTAGGGCGACATGCATGATTTTTGGCACCCAGGCGCCATTTTTTTTGCACACATTAGTAGTGTAGAATGCGCCTGAATCTATGAACCTGTTCTACTGCGGGTCATAGATTTAGTGCTTTCTAGCTTCTAAGCGACACTTTTGACTCAGGTAAACTACTTTTAAAGTGCTCTACCTGTTTCAGCAGTAATGCGCCTGGATTTGCCGTACTAAAGATATAAATGTGTAGCTTTGTACGGTTGTAGTGACATGCCCCCGATCTCGGGCTCATTACAAAGTGCCACGGACGCTTTGTAATGCGCCTGATATTGGAGTGTGTCTGGTTAAAAATATAGGGCAGCCCCGTTCATATATGTTGCCCTTAGTGTATAAAAGACTTCATTCACCAAACAGAGGCCAAAACACTATCCTTTACACCTCTCGCGGAAATAGAATGTTGCAGTACAGTATACTGTGCTATACGCTACACAAATATAGTATATATATATTTTTATACATAATATATAAATATTACTGGTACTATTGTGGACGGACGATATGTGTCACCGATCTGCCTGGGGTCGGTGAAATAAAAGCCCATTCATTTTGGTGTCAGCGGTAATAGGCCCCTAACATGCTTATATTAGTAGTATGGCAGCAATGCCGTTATCTGGGTCGGGCTTTAACTGGAGCAGTCACGAGTTGGATGACTGCTCCCACATTCCAGGCCAGGGCTTACCAGGCAGATATAAGGCCTCAGGTGAGAGGGGGTGTGGTTCCATACCTGTCCAAACTGCTCAGTGGAGTGAGTGGTGTGAGAGCCAGAGCTGGGCCTGGGTAACCCTGGAAAACTGAGACCTGCATGAGGTTTTTTAACACCTTATGGAGTATGGTATGGTACCTGTCACATAGACTGTGATTCTGTATGTTTTTGTTTTTGCTGAAGCAAGTCTGCCGTTTATGTTCCTGTTTGTGGACTGTGCCAAATAAAGCTTGCAGTATTTCCTAGCTAAAAGTCTGCTATCGTTTGAGCTAATCCCTACAATTATATGCATATATATATATATATATAATATATATATATATATATATATATATATATTTATATAATAAAAATATACTGTGTGTGTGTATATATATATTATATTCATACATGCCAACTCTCCAGCTTTTGGCCGGGGGTCCCGCTAATGGGGGTCCCCCCCCGCCACCCGGCAGAGTTTGTGAACCTCCCGCCGCCAGCAGGGGTTCTTTAAATGACCGCGGCGCCGCCGGGCCGCTCCTACAGGCGGGTGAAGCGGCCGCCGCGGCCGCCCCCCCGCCCGGCGAGTCTCACTGACTTGTGTAGCCGCAGCCGGACAGTCAGTCAGCAGCTGCACGCTCCGTACAGCTGCCGTACAGGGAGGAGGCAGGAGGGATCGTTCCCCTCCTGCTTTCTCCCCTGTATGTAGAGCAGCCGGTTGGCACTGTACATACAGATCAGCGTCACAGGGAGCGTGACGCACAGATGTACTCACTCCCCCTGCGACGCTGAGGAGATCGTGGGAGCTGGACGCGCTGCAGGGAGTGTGGTGAGGTGAGTAGTTTTTATTATTTTTTTTTATTAGTTATTGGGGGCACTACCTGGCTACAAAGGGGGCACTACCTGGCTACAAAAGGGGCACGACCTGGCTACAAAGGGGGGACTACCTGGCTACAAAGGGGGCACTACCTGGTCACAAAGGGGGCACTACCTGGCCACAAAGAGGGCACGACATGGCTTCAAGGGGGCACTACCTGGCTTAAAAGGGGGCACTCCCTGGCTTAAAAGGGGGCACTCCCTTGCTCTCGGGGACACTGCCTGGCTTTAGGGGGGCACTACCTGGCTATTAGGGGTCACTACCTAACTATTAGACGGCACTACCTAACTATTAGGGGGCACTAACTGGCTATAAGGGGCACTACCTGACTATAAGGGGCGTCACCTGGCTATAGGGGCATCTACCTGGCTATAAGGGGCTACTACCTGGCTATAAGGGCACTACCTGGCTTTCTTCCAGAGCTGTTATGCGTGTAGGTGGAGTGGGTGTGGCTTTTTCTAAGGGGCATGGTGCACCAACAAGATGGGTGCCGCCCCCTACAATCTCCCACTTTTCCACTTTCAAAAGTTGGCAGCTATGATTATATTAAACTATAAAAACCTAATACACAGAAATATATACAGTAAAAACTGTATACCATATGGTATATATTTTTACAATGGGACCTATGGGCAACATATTGTCTTACCTCACAAGTTTCTATAGAGGTAAATGTCAGGGGCTTTCTCTGGCAGAAATGTCAAAAAGAGGCCATTAACATGATGTGAATGAAGCCTGAAAACTTCAGTAATAACATGTATCCACTAAGCTCCTTAGCTATCTCTAGTTTTGGTCACACATCACCAGAATTCATTTAATTGTATGGCTATATCTTTATATCAAAAATATATACAGAAATATTTAAAAAAAAATTAACCAGAACATAGTTTTGGACAAGTATAGATAAAAAACAAAACAAAACTGTGTTCAACAGCAGACATTCTCTTTCAGATACTATCCATATTACTGGACCCTTTGTACCATCTTTACAGCTCATTTCCTGCTATCACAGTACCTATCATACAGTGGTATTGTGATATCTCTACCAGGACAACTCAGCGTAACAGGCTTCTTTCTCCAGGACAAAACGTTGTATTCTTGCATGGACCTTTCACAACACAGCACTGGTCTGATAAAACCACAATAGTATAGTATCAATCAAGTCACAGTTTTTACACATCTTTTCCAGGCAGTACTGTAGTCCATTTGGTGTAAAACTCTATAGCTCTGACACCATACATGTACTGTGACTAAGACAGATCAAGATAGGTTGGCTTCACCTGTATCTAAGTAGCTTGTAGCTTTTGGTACCTTTTGGCATCCAACACAACAAGGGGCATCTAGGTCCACCCTAACTATGAATATTAAATGGTCCTAAAGTTGATAGCCTTCTCCACTTAGTCATTCACCAATTGTGAACTGAAGCAGGATGACAGTGTCCTGGGGGCGATAAACTTCCTTCAAACTAGTAGCCAAAGCAATGGGCGTCTGAGCAGCATTTTTTAGGCCCCTGGGTCCACACAACTCTTTTTTTTTAAAGCTTGTTTTTATTAAGTTTTTCAAAAGCAAACATTTTACATAAATTAATATGCAAAGAGAATTAGAATACATCTTATAGTACTTGTATCACTAGAGGCATAATACTTGAACAAAGGTATCACACAACATAACCTAGGAGAGATCAGTATGTTATCAATCAGGAAGCTAATCATTACCAGGATATAGTCTGTCCGTTTATAAAGATAATCAAAACTTAAAACACAGCTCATTTTTTTCTTGTAAATACAGGGAAGCCTATTATCCACTACACGTCATATTTTTCTCCATCTACCAAGCTATTGGGATATTTTAATGTTAAGGGAGATGACTGTAAAATTAATGCTAATTTCTGGTATGTGCATAAATTAACACAGTGCCCCTTTGCTCATGGAGGTGCCCAGGCAACAGGCCAGCATGCCTATGTGTTATGCCAGCGTGGCCACAGCTAAGCTTATCATACTCACTGGTATGGTACGTTGAGGTCACTAGTTCCAGGTGAAAGTATATGAAATACTCAGATGAAAGTACATCACCTTTTCTTGGCCACCGGGATCCAGCTCTTCTATGGTCAAGGTTCAGGCTAGGCAGTGGAACAACACAGTTTAATGAATTAGGATGACATAACCTTACATTATGTAGGATTCTTGTCATTGTCTTTCTGGATTAATTTTGCATTGCATTTTAATGCTTTCCATATAATTGGCAACAATTATAATTTTTTAGTGTTTCAAAGGTTATATATGAGAATTAGATGTCATCTTTCGCCTTCACTCTTGTATTTTGCTTTTCTTCTGCAGGTATTACTTCACAGTTAACAAAAGTCAGAGTGCTGTAACTGTAAGAGTGACCCCCTGTGAATCACCCATCCTCTGGACACTGTCTATCCTCTCCACTCAGGGTATGATATGAGAACCAATAATAGTATCATACAAACTGGCATTGAGAATGGTGCATATTAGCATGTACCAGTATGAAGATGTTTATATTAGCAAATACCAGTATGTAGGTATGCATATTAGCATGTACAAGTATGTAGATGTGCATATAAGCATGTATCAATGTGTAGATGAGCATATAAGCATGTATCAGTATGTAGATGTGCATATTAGCATGTACCTGTATATATACATGTTTATATTAGCATGTACCAGTATGTAGGTGAACCTATTAGCATGTACCAGTATATAGGTGTGCATCTAAGCATGTACCAGTGTGTAGATGAGCATATAAGCATGTACCAGTGTGTGGATGAGTATATAAGCATGTACCAGTATGTAGATGTGCATGTTAGCATCAGTTCCTTATGCAGTGTATGTGGCAGACCATGAGGAAACCATTATCTAACACAATACATCTCCAATTCTGCATGTGACTCAAGTATTGTTTAGGATTGAAAAAAATAAAACTGTAAGACCCTTCCCATAGACCTCAATAGAAAATCCGAGCTGTAGTCCACAGGGCGGATATCAAAATCTGATGGTTTTGCCAAAAACTTGGAATGTGTTCAATAATCCACCAAATTTAACTTGAAAAACAGCAGATTATTAAACTATTCAATTCTATGGGATGGCTGAATCCAAAAGTGTGGGCGCAGCCGAACTGTCTGGTCGTACAACATATTAACTTTAAGGGGCTAAGTTGCACTAATAGAAATAACCCACAGACAAGACTATTGCTTTTTCTGGAAGACAAGACTAGTACTGTTTCTGGAAGACAAGACTAGTGCTGTTTCTGGAAAAAAGTATCACATCACTAGAGCCTTAAAACATAAGTAAACCACTAGACACCATGTATTAAACCCTCTACTACATAGGCCAACCAGGAAAAAGACATCAACTCCTCTACTACACTAGATCACCAGTGAAGCAAGCATTGGCCTCTCCACTGTGCAAGTCCACCTAAAAAGCATGCAAGAACCCCTTTATTATTCTAGACCCCCAGAGAAAAAAGCATTAATCCACTACTCTGAACCATCGTGGATGGTGATATTAAACCCTATTCTGCTCTGGACCACCTGGAAGGCATCAACCCCTCCACTACCTTAGACTACCAGGGAAGCCACCATTCATTCACTAACCTCATTCACTAAGGCTATTAAGAAAGTAGCCTTAACCCTTCCTTTCCCTAGACCATTGGGGGTGCTTGCATTAACCCCTCCACTATTCCAGACCCTCTGGGGAAGTCTAAATTAGAGCGAAATATTTTTTCCTCGTCTAAATGTGGGTATGTCTACTTGTTTGCAACATCTTACACTCTGTCTGGCTTGTTTGTGGTGATTTAGATTTTTTCTGTGTTGTGGTACTGAAAGTGGTTGATTTAGAACTAATTATAAAAGACTTGTTATAAAAGCATTCATAACTATGTACATTTATATTCACTTAAAAGTCTTAACAGATCAATAAATTGGTGATAACTGATATATCTAACATTTATGTTTTTCTAGATTATTCTGAGCAGCTCATTCCTCAAAAAAAGTATCATCACATAGGTCCTCAGAGAATATTTTCCTACAAAGGAAATGGAGAAGAATCATTCTCATCCGTAGTGATGACAGATGGCTACTACTTCCTAGACTTCATGTCACTTGAATCGGACACAAGCTTCCAGGTTTTTGTCTGGAGCCAAGGGGAAGAATCTGTTCCATGGCCTAAACTCCCTGAGGATCCCCGATTAGATGTCCATTTGGTAGAAGAAAACAGAGTTGATTTGTCATGGGCACCGAGCTTGGGACCTGCTATGGCAGAGTTTGAATATTGCTTGTTTATCAATAGGAAGCATAACTACAAGACATTGTGTGCCACTGAGCTGGATGCAAAGAATGAACTTGAATATCATCAAGACAATCTAAATAGCAAAGACAAGAAATCACTGAATGTCATTACTGAAAAGTCCAAAAGCAAAGTGTACTCCTACCCAAAGTCTTACCCAAAGAATATAAAGGTTCCGGGTATGATAGGGGATGATAACTTTTTGTCTTCTAAAACCTTGGCAGAAGGTCAAAGAATGTGTGTGGGGTCTTCAGTAAATGCTACGATATATGGTCTAAAGCCTAAAAGCCTTTACTACTTTGATGTATTTGCCGTGAATCCAAAGGATGGTACTAGCGTTGCTTACACTGGTGCTTTTGCTGAGACCAAACCCAAACAAAGATCTCAAATACCAAACCTTCCCGAAGAAGAAATGGTGAACGTTTTCCTGAAACGTAAAGGTGTTAAAATAATGAGCATTAATCCATCTACCAATGGAATTAGATGGCTGTTTGTCCATTCGTGTCTCCATAAAGCTCATATACAAATTATGGTTAATGGTCAAATTGAAGTTTCTAAAAGTCTTCAAGGAGCCCACAATTTCAAACTTGGAAATCCAACGGATAACATTATTGTCAGCTTAAAATCAAGTAAAGGAGGTCCAGGCTTGGTGAAGCTCTTCACGACTACTGCACACAGCCATTTACCATTTTCCAACTTACCTCCTGACATCAACATGTCTGTATCTAAGAAAACATGTTCCTCTGCCACAGTGACCTGGACTGCAAGTGGTCTTCGAACCAAGCACTGTATTTATGTCAGGCGCCTAGAGCATCATTTGGATCTGAAGCTCATACACAAGCACCAGAACAGCTGCCTAAACACCAATTCCAGGTCAAAAGCCGAGAAGGTGGTTTGCCGACAGGCTGGAAGTTCAACAACTTTGGAAGAGCGTATAACAGATTTGAAACCTGGTAAAGCCTATCTAATAGACCTATACTTTATTGGCCTTCATAACAACACAATAAAGTTCCCAAGTCAGGTTATAAAGACCCAGGATAGGTGTACCTGAGCTAATATGGGAGACATCTAACCTCCAAAACAGGCTACATGCTAACGTCTTAACTATAGTAAAGGTAATTACTCTAGATATTTTGATAAAATGATAGTGGACTTCACTGATTTCCATTTCGACTTTTTAATTGCTAAACTATAACATCGGCTTTGTGGTGGCTTGTGCTGATTTAAGACAATGAGGAGGGTCCAGTGTAAGGATAATTATCAGCTTAATGGAGAGCAATTGGGAAGATTGTTTTTCTCTCTGGAGGTACCTTGTATTCCAATATAACTCTATGGGGGTTGAGTGGTAGCTAAATCAAAATACAGTTTGCCATAGGCAATTAAATACCATAAGTATACCAACCACTACCCTAAATTTGTCTCAATCTAAAACTTAACTTTTATTTAAATGCTTCTAATACCTGTTAAGTACATTAGAATCGACTGACTTGGCTATGCTGTTTGACCTAGGTTCTGATAATTATCAGTATATTGCAATAGTGCCTGCAGTGACACTAGACCTAAGATAATATCACTGCCCCACCTGACATGTTTCGCCACCTAAAGTGGCGTCTTCAGTGGTTAATGGGGCAATAATAACCTAGGCTAGTGTTACTGCAGGCACTATTGCAATATACTGATAATTATCAGAACGTAGGTCAAACAACATAGCCAAGCCGGTCTCTCTCTCTCGCGAGAGAGAGAGAGAACTCAAAGCGACCGTAGATTACATGTAAAACTCATCAATAATTGGTTTTAATGGGCTCCATGCAATGCTTCATTTTACCTGTGGTGGTGATGAAAAAAAATTGAACAATTAGGGCAACATGTATGTATGGGGCTCCGCCAGTATTCTGGAGTCCTTTCAGCCAAAAACTGGCGCAGCCCTGTTCTCTAGATTTATAGTCAGGCACACTCCAAAATTAGATGCATTGTCGGGCTCCCACGGTACTTTGTAATGCGCCCAAGATCTGGGGGCATTTTGGAGGCATGTCACATCGGAACAGTTTGATTCTACACATTTATGACTGGAGGATGACAAAACTAGGCACAAGGTGCAACGTTTCAGCTCAGAAAAACACTATAGAGCCTTTTTCAAGCATGCTTGAAAAAGGTTCTATAGTGTTTTTCTGAGCCGAAACGTTACACCTTTTGTACTTTTGATTCGAGATTAAATTAGCAATTTGATGCTGACGTCCATTAGAATCTTTTTTGGTTTGTATATATGCATGTGAGGAATAGGCTGCCTCACTATAGGACGGTCTGATGCATTTTTGCTTTTTGAATTTCAAGTGTAAGGACTTTAGTGCTGGCCCACCTGTGTATTATTTTTTATTTAAAACTAGGCACAAAACATTTAGAACAAGCCAACCAAGTTAATAGTGGTCTACCTGAGCCTGAGTTGTCGTTTTGGAGCTAGAAAGCGCTAAAACAATGACCCATAGTAGAACAGGTTAATAACTTCAGGCATATTCTACGCTACTAATGGATGCAATAAAATGGACGCCTGGGCGCCAAAATTCATACATGTTGCCCTTACTGCCAGGTTTCCCTGTAGATTGTACTTGATCACTGAGGATCCCAACAGCAGGACAACATGCTAAAAGCAGGCCTCAGAGAATGGAGAGATGACCGTACTCCCTTATTCATGTCTATAGTAATTCTAATTCAGTCACTTGGCCATATCCGGAACTCCCATAAAAATCAATAGACTGAACTGCGTGAGTGAGCGAGGCCATCTTCATTCTCTGAGCGAGCTATGAGTTCTCCTTCAGGAGGGATTTTGTGAAGTGGTAAAACTCCCTTAAATGTCAATGTTCTTGTTAGTCCACTCTCCCAAGTTGTTGTAAATGATGTATGATATTTGTATGGAATGTCTCTCTTAATAGACTGCTGAATAGAAATGTACAGTGTTGTTCGTATGTCTTTATTATGCTCACCGTTTTATTTATGTAGCATTAATATGTTTTACACAATCAGATAATGTTATTCATCCCTGTTACACCCTACCAACATAATATACAAGGTGCCACCGTTCAAGTATAAATCAACAGAACAGTATGACATAGCACTTTCTCTGACAGCTGTGTTCATCCACTGACTATAACGGGCCAACCATGAGACCCATGGATAAAGTTCAGCAAATCCAACAGGTATGTGGTATAATGCTAGTGCCAATTACATTCTAGCAGTAAGGGTCATAACACCCAGTTACTGATCAAACCCATTTACTGATCACTATGTCATGCCTAATGGGTTTTCATGACATCCAAAACTCAAATGGTCATAGACTTCTAACATCTTAATATATTCTCCAGTTCAATCATAGAATGCAGAAATGTATACCAATACCACTGTCAAAAATTCTAAGTAGTAATCTCTGACTAACTCCTAGTAGCTTAAAATGTAACTTTAAAGCTATTCAATTAGAACATATAAATCTCCAAATTTTTACATATTGACATAATGGACTATATACTGTATGTTGTCACAAGAAGGCTACTAGAAAGCAAAAGAACTCATGGTTAGCTGTGATCTCCCAAACCTTGGTGCGCTTAAGCCGTCCTGTGATCTCACAATCCTGGGTGCGCTTAAGCCGTCCTGCTTATTATGTGTATGGTACCGCAGGTTTTCCAGGTAGCTGTTGGGGTTGAAGGAAATTAAAGTCTCACCCTAATAAAATCTATACTCATCCCTTTCTCAATGACGGGGTGATTGCCCTGATAAGGGCGCCTCCGCTTACAGCACTGACACTGTAGGACCCTATGATGTCCCTATTGAGACTTTGCCCAAAAATATTCCTTTGCTTGAATAGTATATTTATATAGTATATTTCCTTTTTAAGAGCTACAGGTTTCAGTTTCCCAATTGATGTCTGGATAGTTAAAGTCGCCCATAATAACCTCATTATGATTAGCCGCCTCATCTATTTGTCTGAGGAGTATATCTTCATGGGCTCTGTTATATTTGGGGGCTTATACCAGACCCCTAAGAGAATTTTATTATTGTTATTACCCCCATATATATCTACCCATAATGACTCCACATGTTCCTGTATATATATATATATATATATATATATATATAATATAATATATATATATATTATATATATGAAGATATTTACATTGTCAGTTATTTACTACATCCCAAAGGGTTACCCCCTCCAGATAATAAAGGAAGGTTCCTCAGGGAAGCATAATACAAAAAAGAGCAATATCTCCAAGCCCCATTGATAATTACTGGAGCGCAAGGCTTTCTACCAATATAGATCCCAGCCCCTGTGGACTGTAGTGCGGTATTGTATACACAGTAAGCAGGACGGTTTAAGCGCATCCAGGATTGTATAAGAAAAATCACTGCTAACCGTGAGTTCTTATTGCTTTATAGTAGCCTTCTTCTGGTAAGATATATGGTCCAGTATGTCAATATGTGAAAATTTGTGGATTTATAAGTTTTAATTGAGTAAAGTAAAAGTTATATTTTAAGCCACAAGGAATTATGCAGTGATTACTTTGTATTCTCCAGCTCCTCAAAGAAAGTGTTTCTCCTTATGGAGACAACAAACTGAAATAGGGGGTCTTATAGGCAAAAGAGCCCATGAATCAGCTCTGCTCTATCCAATATAAGGGAGCATTCACACGCCAAAGACAAAATACTGGTTGGTTTTCCGACCCGTATTATGTATTTTTTCGGCACATAAGGGGACGGCTTTTGTCTGCGGTTTCTGGATTCAAGCCGTCCCCTCCGCACCCCCATGTTCATGTTCTGCTCGAAAAAAAGGCGGAAGAATGAACAGGTTCTAAGTTTTTAGGAACGCAGGTGGTGTCAAAAACCGTCCGGCAGAAAATCCGTGCAGTGTGGACTGATGCAAGGATTTTCTATTTAAATCAGTGTAAAATATTGACAGTCCTTTACAGACAGTTTTCAAATCCGAAAAACATCTGTAAAACTGACTGAAAACCTCGCCGTGTGGAACAAGCCCTAAGGGCATGTGCACACGGCGGTTTTGGCCGCGGGTATTGCCGCAGCTACAACCTCGTCGGACCTCACTGCAAACTTGCGTCTCCCGACGCGGGTTTGCGGCGCGGGCGCTGGCCGTGGTCTCGGTGCGGGTGGGGCATGGTTTGGGGCGCGGCTTGGGGGCAAACTGCGCCGCGAGCCACGGCCCAGTCGCGCACCACCCGCGGCGCCATCTGCGTCGACGCCCGCGGCAGCACCGCGTGGCCGCCGCGCAGAGCACTCCCTGTCAAGAATTGACAGGAGAGTTCTCCACACGCGCGGGTCTGGCCAAACCCGCGGCGTGTGAATATTAACGCGGTTTCCAATAGGAAACAATGTTAATAAACTAGGCGCGATTTGCCCGCGGTAACCGCGTCCGAACCCGCGGCCATAACCGCGGTCAAATCCGTCGTGTGAACAGGGCCTAAGAGTACTTCCCCTTAGGTTTTATCAACATCACGATTCAGCCATGTGTTGCAGGGATGTTTGGGATACCTTAAAAACAGTTATGCTGACATATACTGAGCAAGAGCCTAAGAGACTATAGGGCAAACATAGTCTCTTTTGGACTATGTTTGCTCTATTGGACTATGTTTGCTCTATTTCATGTTGGTTTATGTGCCAGACACAAAAGTGTGCTACACAAAAGTGTGTGTCTGATGCATGAAACACATACTGATGTAAAATGCCTCTTTTGTGGTATGCTTCAAAATTTCTACAGCTCCTCTTCAGACTATGGGCCCCATGTATAAAAACTGTCTAGGTCTAAAACTCCCTTTTTTGCCCATAGCAACCAGTCAGAGCGCCCCTTTCATTTTGTATAGTGCTCTAGAAAAATGAAAGGAGTGCTCTGATTGGTTGCTATAGGCAACAAAGAGAGTTTTAGCCCTGGACAGTTTTCATACATGTGGCCTATATATGTGTCTCTGTGCTAACAGACAACAAACACACTCTTTGCAGTCCGATTCTGTTGTCCCATCACTTTCTATCTGTCCTCTACGTCTGGATAGTCTACCAAATGTACATCAACACAAAATCGAAATTCATAGGTTGCATAGGAGCTATAGAAGCAATACAGTAGGTCATTTTTAGTTCACACCTACTGTAAAGTTGGTTCAGTTTTCATTTTAGATGTGTCAAGACAATAAAATAAATTTTATTGCAAAGGTGTAGATAACCATTAACCTTGAAAATGATATTCAATGTGAAATGCTATAACATGTAATAATAACATAACACTTTGGTAGGTTATGCCTGTGCTCAAATGTTATTTGGCATGGTATCAGCAATAAAAAATATTTATTGTATTTTTTTATTCTTCCTGTATGCACAAAATGAAATAAATATATACAGCAGCAAAATATATGTTAAACTTGTTCTTGAAATCATTATCCTATGCAACTTATAGTAAGCTGATAACACTGTGCAAATGTTTTCGGTGCTGCAACGTAAGAATGCTTCCAAAAAATAGAAGTGTTAATAGTATATTTTTATCAATTATTAACATGCAAAGTGAATGAACAAAAGAGAAATCTAAATAAAATCAGTATTTGGTGTGACCCCACTTTGCCTTCAAAACATCATGAGATCCTCTAAGTAGACTTGTACACAATTTTTGAAGGAACTCGGCAGGGAGGTTGTTCCAAACATCTTGGATAAGTAAGTACAGATCTTCGGTGGATGTAGCTTTACTCAAATCCTCCTATATGTAATCCCAGACACACTGGATGATGCTGAGATCAGGGCTTTGTGGAGCAATAGCGTCATTTCCAAAATTCCGTGGCTTCCCTTGAGAAAGTTCTTAATGATATTATTGGGAGTGATGTCTTGCTGTAGAATACATTTGGAGCCTCCCGGATGTAAGCATCTTCATGGCAGCATTTTAACTGTTAGACAAATGCTCATTCAAGGGGTTGTGTCAATACAAAGATTAGCTTTCAACATGTAGGGAAGGTAAATGAATACTTTTTCTAAATATATTGCTTTGTTGACTAGATAAGAGATATTTGATGTGGTCTGAGTGCGCACAGGACTGTTGGCAGCTTGAGAAACTGTGTTATCTATCACAAACAAAGAAGAGGAATTACTTTTGTTTATTATAGAGCAGAGAGTTTCAGAGCTCATAGATAAGATCTCCTGCTCTCATGTCAGTGCTGTTAATATGAAGCTGATGATACTAATCACTGCCATAGAACCACTCACAGCCTGACCAGGAAGAGACAGGAAGCATTATACTAAAACTGTGTGTGGCTCTGTGAAACAGCATGGTGAGACAACCCCTTAAGCTGACAGCAATCTTTTGTGATGCCCCCAATCATATGAATGTTGGGATTGGTTAAACATACATGTGTTCTGATGGAGCAAGGGCAAAAGGCAGCTGCCAGAGTCATCTAGAGATGACTTAGTTCCTCAAGAACAAACAGATCAAGCAGCTGCAATCCAGCTGCCTGATGCTTATCTCTACTGACAGATTATGTCAGAAGGCCACCATACTTATTAAATAGCTGGTAATGTTGGCAGGTTCTGCCAAAATGTATCTAATGTGCATGGCAAGCTCCACCACGCTTAGCCTTGGCGCCCCACACCCTACTGAAATTCTAGCAACTTTGTAATATATTATTATTTCCATGTATTTCTCTTACTGTTAATCTTCTTTAATTGTGTTTACCTGGAAATCATCAGCCCTTGGGTTGGCAGCTAATGAAAGATATTTGGCCGTAGATATGTGGATCTTTTAGGTGTATCTAATAAACCTAATGATATGTAGACATCATTACATTATCCTGTAAAGCAGGCCAAAATAGTACAGGATAAAAAAAAATTACAACAATAATTCCGTAATTTGTTAAAATTTTTTACTTATTTTGCAACTTCCCTTTCAATTTTTGTTCACAATGTGTTCATTTTTCTCCTTTTCTTTCAAAAGCTGTACCTTCTTTATTTTTCTGCTTACAAAGATGTATGAGTTTTTTTTTTTTGCAGGGTATGGTACCTTTTTAATGATACCATTGAGTATACCATACAATGCATACATGGAATGCATGGACACATCAGGTATCTATTCTGGCTCGCAGGTGGGGTGTTGTGTAGGAGGCTTCCCCCATGATGTTTACCCTAACAGGTTATACATACATGAAGATGTAATCATTTTATTTTTACAAGGACTATTTACTGTATTCCATGGACCATAAGCCAGAAAAAATATTTCCCTTGAATATATTTCTTGCATCAATTGCTTGGAGAGTTTTCTGTTTTCCCCACAGTTTAGAACAGTGTACTTTTTATGGTATACATCACACCCAGAATATTAATATGGGGAGTCTGAGCCAAAAGCTTCCTAATCACTGGAAGCATGTATTAATTATAATTCACATCATTAGTGTGGGAAGGGATTACTGGCTGGAGATGCCAATGGTTCTGTGTTAGTAGAAGTCTGAGGACTTGTTGACCTCTAGTGGTCAAAATGGAACTACAGTCAATGCTAAGAAAACGTGTCAGCATCAAGTGAGACGTGTATGAAAGGGTTTTTCACCCTTTTCTGGCGTAAAATGTGGCAAAAGTGAAAGGGCTGCAATGTATAGGTAGATGCATTGTTCGTAAGATTCGACACATTGTAATGCGCCTAACATGAGGGGACGTTCTGGGGCGTCGCACCACACTTGTAATATTAGACACATATATGAATGTGGTTCAGCAAAAGCAGGCACATTTCTGCTCCGACAGGCAGACCTATCTCAATGTGGTCTGCCTGAGCCTGAGGAGTCGAAGTGGAGCTAGATTTGCTGTTAGGGAATAAAATTTCCAATATTTCTCAACTTACACCAGTACAATAATAAAAAGTGATTTCTGATAATTATAAAACTATAGAAAATTAAATTATTTAAATTGAATAAAAAATGTTAGGGGGGACGTGGCCTGCGCGCATGGAGTAAAGACGTGGGGACAGTGAGCTCCTGTTATCATTTGCTTATATCCGTATTACCCGACCTAACTTGACTCTGAATAGCCCACCAGTGAGGCAAAGGTGCTTTGGAGGCTCACGAGGCATCCATAGTTCTAAAAAGTGAAGCCTCCAAAAGGGTATTTTGCCTAAAAAGTGGCGGGGGGCGGGACTTTGGTTGGCGGAAGCTGAGGCCATTTTGTGTTCTCTCCTTGTTGGAGAGTGTCCCTGCCGTATGCGCTCGGCTTCGCTTGATCAGAGAGAGTGGAGGTGCCGGATAGAGAGGCTGGACACCCTGGAGGACTTCGGAGCCTGATAAAGCGGTTCTGGTTTTGTGCAGCTTGAAACCCCCCCGGATAACAGGTGACCGGGACCGGGCGCTCCCAGGGGGAAAAGCGGGGGCTACCCATGTACAACACTGGGGTGCAGCGTCCTGCAAGATGAATGTCCTGCAGAAAAGTCCGTTTCGGGCGAAGGATTAAAAACGGACATCGGGATGAGTTACCGAAAAGGGAGGAGAGATCTGGCCCTGATTGACAACAGCAGTGGCTAAACCAGGGGCAACCTCCCAAAGCACAAATACCACCGGATTATACGGCCCCCCCCCGGCACCTGCTCCCAAAAAGGACACCCCCCCCCTTGTTTATAAGGGGGGGGAGTGAAACTAAATCAACTATCAAACACAGAAACCCTGCACATTTTTTTTATACCCCCAAGACCCTCTGTCAACAAATATCCCCCAGCCACTTCACTCTTCCTGTGCTGCTGAGGGTGACAGTGGACATACTCTATTGGTTCATGTCAAAGACTCTGCCTTTCAGCACCATCTGGAGAAAGTGGGTTCTACTACAGGCCCTGAAACATCTCTTCAATAGAAAGGTCTACTTTTATGGGCCGAAAAACCGGGTCATCCCAATCCCCGCGGGGAAAAAACCCAACAGTGGATACCAAAATTTTAGTGTGGCCCCCATTTTACCCCCTCAACTTCCCTTTAGACATGGGCGGGGCTGATTCATCGTTCCCGTGGCATGGGGAACCTCTAGAACAGGCAAACCACGTTAAGGCCTTTTATAAGATGGGGGATAGCGCTTTGACTTTTATATATATCACGGGCGGTACAACTATCTTACGCGGGGTGGTGCATCAGGCAAAGGAATAATCCCCTGGGTACGGGGGCTGCTCTGGGGTTTTCGAAGCACTGGCGAATTTAGTGTACAGGCAGGGAAAATACCATCAACTGTGGCAATCTGGAAAAAAAAATCGTAGAAATTTACAGCGGGGGGTGGGGGGGTGCAATGCAAAATCATGGGGTTGGGCCCTTCCTAGGGGGGGGAGGGGGCACCACCCCCCCCCCCCGGAGGTTAGCCCTTTATCCGGGGGGCCCCCTCCTTGCCCTTTTCCCCTGTATCAATTTCGGGGGCGAAGTTTCACCGCGCCCCCTCCCGGACGCCGATTCCCCTGGCTGGCAGTTTGCCCCCGGGGAACCCCCCTGGGAGCTGCGGGACGGGCGTAAGGGCGTGATCACGTCCCCATTGCTTCCCCTGCTCCCCAAACCTCCGGGACATGGCGGGGGGTAACGGGGAGGTAAAAGGGCCCTTTTCTATTTATCATTAGCTGCAGGGGCTACAGGGGGCCCTTTAACCTGGTTTATATAGGGGCTAACCGGCCCCACGGGGGGAAACCTGGTTTTTGGGGGGCTAACCTGGCTCCCATGGGGGTGGTTTAACCTGGTACATGGGGGCAGTAGCTACATGCGGTCTAACCGGGGCTACGGGGGGCCAGCTACCTACCCCTTCTGGGGGCAGTCCCTGGCAAATTTGGGGGCAGCAAACGGGTTTTAAAAGGGGGGGTAGCTTCCCTTTGCTCCCTGGGGGAAAGCTCCCCTGGAAAAAGGGGGCAAAAACTGTCTACCTTGGGGGCCTAACCGGGATATGGGGATACCCAACTATGGGGGGGCTACTCCCTTTGGCTACAGAGGGCTATACAAGCTAAAAGGGAGCTAAACCCCTGGCTACGGGGGCCAAACCCATGGCTACATGGGGGTACTACACAGTTTATAGGGGGCAAATTTTTTAGCTACTGGGGGGCTTTGCCTGGCTACAGGGGCTACTAAAATGGCTCCCGGGGGTACTGTCGACTACAGGGGGGAATATTACATGGCTACCATATGAGGTGCTTTTGATTGGGGGGTTTTTTAAAGATAGGAATTGGGAAAAGGGAAATGCTGATTTAAAGGGGGGAGTTGGGATGTTTGTTTTGTAAATTTTTAAAATTTAAGGTCGTGGCCGGGGGAAGTCGAAAAACGGGCCCGGGGCGATGGAGGTGAAGGGAAAAAAAAGGGGAACAACTCTTCAGGCGTCTCCTGGGGAGTCTCTGGATGTAAATTTTCTGTAATCGATTTATGTCTGGGAGAACCCTTTTTAAAAATTTGGAAACCACTACGTATGGTCACTGTTGCTAGGCCACTCCATGACCTTAATGTGTTTCTTTTAAAACTACTCCTTTTGGTTTTTTTCGGCTGTTTGTTTTGGGGTTTATTTTTCTTGTTGGAAGACCCCGCCACGACCCTTTTTAATTTCCCAAGGGGGGAAGGAGGGTTTTTCCCTCAGGTTTTTTTCGGTACATGGGCCCCTTCCCTTCTTTCCCCCTTTATTTTGGTGAAGCAGGGCATGTGCCCTCACAAAAAGAAAAAACCCCCAAAAAAATAATGTTTCCACCTCCATGCTTTTACGTGGGGCAGTGTTCTTTGGGGAATAGGCCAAAATTTTTTTTTTCCCAAAACGGCGAGTTGATTAATACCAAAGGCTTTAAATTTTTTTCTTTCTGCCACAGCACCTTCCCCAATCATCACCCCGAAAACCCAAAGGGGTTCACTGGCAAACTTCAGACTGGCCTGCACATGTGTCTTCTTGAGTAGGGGGACCTTGCGGGCACTGCAGGATTTTAAACCTTTAAGGACCCTGGACCCCTCCGCGACCCCCCCGCACAGCCGCCGGGTGTTAGCTGCTAATCGCCGCTAACACCCGCCCGTTACAGCGCGAACGGGCAAAGAACGGGCAAAGATGGCCGCGGCGTCTGAATGAATGACGATCGGTGCCGCGCACCGATCGTCAGGGTCATCGGCACTGTCGCAGCATAGCTGCAACGATCCAACCCCTGGAAATGGCCGTGGGGAGCCTTGGGAAGGCTCCTGTCACTTCCATGTCCTGGTTTGCCCCACTTCCGTCCGCAGACAGGAAGTGGGGGAAAACCCCCATCTTGGTACGTCTAATGCATTGCCTATGCAATGCATTAGACTGTATTGACAATCACGCCACCTATGTGGGCAAGCACCTAGGTGGGGCCTCAATGTTAAAGTAAAAAAAAAAATAATAAAGTTTTACAGAACAAAAAAAAATTATTAAAAGTTAAAGTCACCCCCCTTTCCCAATTTTACAAATAAAAACAATAAAATAATTAAAAAGTTACACATATTTGATATCACCGCGTCCGAATAAGTCCGATCTATAAAAATATAACATCATTTATCCCGTGCACTGAACACCATAGAAGACAAAAAACTCCAAACGCCAAAATTTCATTTTTTGGTCATTTTATGTCACTTAAAAAATGGAATAAAAGTGATCAAAAAAGTCGCATGCATTCCAAACTGCTAGCAATAAAAAGTACACTTCAGCCCGCAAAAATTTAAACCTCACTGACTTCTGTAGGTGTTAGTATAAAGAAGTTATTGGTCGCACAAACTGGCGCCGCGGCGCAAATTTCAAACATAGAAAAAGTTTGGAATATTTTTACGGTACCAAACATAACGGAAACCCTACATATTTGAAATTGCCGGATGCGTATCAACCTGTAGAATATAGATAACACATTGTATTGACTGAAGATTGAACGCCATAAAGCAAAAACCCCCCAAAAACATGGCGAAAATACATTTTTTTCACAATTTGTCCCACTTGGAATTTTTGCGGTTTCCCAGTATTTTCATAGTATAGTGAAAAACACCATTAGAAAGTACATCTTGTCCGCAAAATAAAAGCCCTCATGTGTCTATGGAGGTGGAAAAAAAAAAAAGTTATGGCTCTGGGAAGGCGAGCAGGGAAAAACGAACGTGTCAACAACAAAAAACGCTGGGTCCTTAAAAGGAACCTGTCACATAGATTATGTCCTCCTTGCTGAGGACACCACAAGCTAGTGTCAGACCTGCTCTTTCCAGCACTGTGCCCCTTATTCTGTAAGATGCTGTAGTTTTAGGCAATTTTCCCTTAATTTTTATTCATTGAAACAGGTGTAGCCCCGTCCACCAAAGGCAGCTCCGCCCACTGAAAGTTATTCCATGTTTCACCTATTCAAAGTAATAGGTTTGTCATTGAGGTGGCGGCTAACCTCCGATTGCCGGGTTTGAAAAAAAACTGACACTCTGAAGGACTCTTCGAATGACTCTTCTGGCTGAAAACTGCAGATTTGAGCATTAAATACACAAAAACTACAGCATCTTACAGAATAAGGGACACAGCGCTGGAAACAGTAGGTCTGACACTGGCTTGTGGTGTCCTCAGCAAGGGGGGCATAAACTATGTGACAGGTTCTCTGTAAGGGGTAAAACCATTACAGCATAATGTGTTACCAGTGGTAACACATTGGTGACTGTGATCCCAGCTGCCTTGAAATCATTAAGTTCCCCCCGTGTAGTTTTAGGCTGATCTCTCACCTTCCTCATGATCAAGGATACCCCACGAGGTGAGATCTTGCATGGTGCCCCAGATCAAGGTCGATTGACAGTCATTTTGTATTTCTTCCATCTTCTTACTATTGCACCAACAGTTGTCTCCTTCTCACCCAGCGTCTTACTTATGGTTTTGTAGCCCATTCCAGCTTTGTGCAGGTCTATGATCTTGTCCCTGACATCCTTAGAAAGCTCTTTGGTCTTGCCCATGTTGTAGAGGTTAGAGTCTGACTGATTGAGTCTGTGGACAGGAGTCTTTTATAAAAGTGACTATTTAAGACAGCTGTCTTTAATACAGGTAACAAGTTGATTAGGAGCATCTAACTGGTCTGTAGGGGCAAGAACTCTTAATGGTTGGTAGGGGGATCAAATAAAATTATTTCTCTCAAATTTTTAATAAATTTAATAATTTATAAAAATGTTTATTTTTTGGGTTTTATTTTGGACATTCTATCTCTCAATGTTAAAATGAACCAACCCTTAAAATTAAAGACTGTTCATGTCTTTGTCAGTGGGCAAACTTACACAATCAGCAAGGGATCAAATAATTATTTCCTTAACTGTATATTAACTTGTAAATTATATACAAGAGACAGTCGTGCCCCTAAGAAGGTTATCTCCATGACTAGGATGTGTGTGCAATCTGAGACTTGACTCTAGAGACATTATGACAGCGGAGGAACCCTTGGATATGGAGCCAACGAGTTAGGTCACCTACCAGAATATCAGGGCCAGGCACATGCAGTGCTCAGAGGACAATCCTGCAAATTTTGCATGCTCCTTCTTCATTAGTCCCAGTGCCTCCATATTAGTGAAGTGAGATACAATTATATACTTTTTGTACTTGTTCTACTGCCTGACTTTTTGGAAACTATTTTATTCATAGGAGATTTATAAGGCAGTGGGACATATAATGTGGAGAATGCCTCTTCAGGTACGTTTGCAGATGCTCCAGTACCCTCATAAAAGAAACATTGGAACCCTATAACTTAATTTTTGCTGATAAAGTGCACAAAGGTACAACTGATTACAGTAATAGCCGGCATACCACAGGTCTTGCTGAGACTAGTGGCGCAATATGCAAGATCACTACCATAGTTTCTATTCGCTAACATGCTATTCTAACCTGCTGTGATGTGTTTGTAATCACCGATAACACTACAATAACTCCGTTAATACATGATTGAGAATAGGATTAAAGGAGTTGTCTCCCTTCAGAGTTTCAGAGAATGCATGAATGAAATACTCTGTCACTTCCTGGTTCAGACTGACTCATTTGCATAAACTCCATGCTTGTACAGCTCCATGCTGTGTGTGCTTTCGATGCTAATTAGATCAGATTAGCTTCTCAAACTACTAACAGGACTTCTTAACTGATCCCCCAAAACAAAAGCCTAATTACAGTACTGTTTATTTTACATAAATCAAGTTTTTTACTGCTGAGCAGCACAGGACACTGCCACAACCTGTGTGATGATGTCACTCACTGTTATCTCATTGAACAAACAGCAGGGGGAGAATTGTTTACAGGTCAGTTACTGAGGGAACTGAAATAGCCAAGTAGGTCATAAATTCACTTGTATCTCCTTAGGGAAAACAGAGGAACAAAGCAATATATTTGGAAAATGTCTTTATTTTGTGTTCCCTACAATTTGAAAGCTATTCTTTGTAGCGAGACAACCCCTTTAATGGTAGATGCTGTATTGGTTTAATGAATTTAAATGATTTAATTTTAAATTAATTTTAGATTACATAAATCTTAAATACATTTTATAGGAGATAATTTTATCTTTTTGGGGCATCGTATCATTTTATATTAATTTTACTAGTGCATCTCAAAAAATTAGCATACCATTGAAAATTAAAGGGATTCTCTCTTATTTGTTATAGGGCTCACAAATGTATTATATTAAATCTTGTAATTCATACTGTAATGAGTCTATACAATATAAGGGTTTCTCTGTTTGACAAATTATTGATATCAATTATATTTTCAGTGATATTCTAATTTTTTGAGATGCACTAGTATATAATATAATTTATTATGAAATTTACATAATTTTATATACTTTGATAATTGTCATAAATTAGTTTTTATTATTTTACTGGTATAAGTTGAAAAATATTGGACTTTTTTTGCCCTAATGGCAAATCTAGCTCTACTTCAACTTCTCAGTCTCAGGCAGACTACATCGAAATCGTAACAGCCGGGATAGTGGATCCTCTGGACCGCGCGTAAGTGATGGTGTAAGCCATGCCAGGGAGCGGAGTCTAAGTATGTCCCGGTTTTCACCAGAGCCCGCCGCAAAGCGGGATGGACTTGCTGCGGCGGGAGTCTACCAGGTCGCTACCCCTGACGTGACTTACTTGCGGTGGCAGCCGTGGTGTAGCATGGTACAGAATTGAGAGGCGTAGACGTAGTCGGGGACAGGCAGAAGGTCAGGGCAGGCGGCAAGATTCGTGGTCAATAGATGTAGCAAGAGGGTCAGGGCAGGCGGCAGGGTTCAGAGTTGAGAAACGTAGGCAAGGGTCAGGAACACGGCAGAGACAAGAACAAAGATAATGCTTTCTCTAGGACACGGAGGCAACAAAGATCCAGCAGGGAAGTGACGTGGACTCATACATTATATAGGGTCAGCGCCCGGCAATTATGCAATCACAGGCGCGCTGTCCCTTTAAATCCACATGAACGAGCGCGTGCGCACTAGGGGGCGCGCGTGCGCATTCTGGCAGGGGAAGAGCGAAGGAAAGGAGCGTGGTCAGGTAAGCGAATGGGACGGGTACGCCCGCAAACCGTAGCACGGTCAGCGACGCCACCTGTCCCCGCCGGGCGCCTGGAGAGGGGAACACGGGTGCGCCCGCGACCCACAGAACGGGACGCGGCGCAACCCGTTACAGAAATAGGTGTGGCTGTGCGAGCAGTAATGCGCCGAGTTTTGTGGAGCCACATTCATAAATGTGTCTAATAGTACGAATGTGATGTGACATTCCCCAAGAACGCCCCCACATTTTGGCCGCATTACAAAGTGTCGGGACAGGCGCACAATGTGGCAAACAAGTTCATTGGACGCGCCATACATCGGGAAATTAGGCGGACTAATCACTTTTGGCACATTTAACGCCAGAATATTAAAACTGACCCCTTCATACATTTTGCCTATAGTGCTATAATTCTGGCGTAGCGACTTTCATACATCTGGGCCAATATCTCTGGAACTCAAAAAACCGACAGGGACTAGGGAAATGCCCTTATGGGGACGACAGCAGATTGGTAAAGTAAGTTCCTGAACAGCAGATCTGCAGGTGATCTGCTGCAAAATCCTCAGCACTGAGATCTGATTGCACATTTCTTCCTCACAATTTAATTCATTGGGAATGATCAGACACAAATACATATAATTTCAGTGACAGAAATTTGTTACAACCTTACTGATTTGCCTGCTGCGGTTATATGCTGTAGATTTAGGGCTTGGTCACACGGCGTTTTTGGATCCGATTTTGGATCCGAAAATCGGATTCAAAAACGCCGAAGCAATCGGATCTTAAACAGATCCAACACACACCCAAAGACGCCGCAGCGTGTTTTTATGCATATTGGATGCAGCAGGATCGCACCCTATAGTTTATTACAGGGCTCCTGCTGCATCTGTTGGACCAAGAATTGACATGTCAATTCTTGGAACGGATCCGAAAGACGTATTGAGACGCATCAGTGATCACTCATTTGAACGCCGAAGATTTTATCATAATATAAGCAATTTAAAATCACTTTTATATTTGTTAGATGCTAGTTTGTGTCCATTTGGGGACCGACAGACGAATCCAAACATGCAGCTAAAAGCGTATATAACATGGACAAAAACACACCGTGTGAACATACCCTTAATGTGCAAAATCCACACAGAAAATCAGCAGCATTTCTGTTACAAGTGTATTAATCCTCAATGTTCTGTCTCTCCAAAACAATCCCTATCCATATAGTCTGTTGAGATATATGAATGCCATAGAGTGGGGCCCCTAGTTGAATAGGTCTTAACATGTAATGTATGGCTGTATTCAGAAATCCCACAGAAAAGAATATAGAGAGCTGCTTTGAAGTAAAAGCAGGATATAATAGAGGAAAAGAAGCTGAACTCTGATACATAAGTTCATTTGATTTGGAACTGGGCTTCTGAGTAAAATGCAGAATAAGTCCTAGCAGTGTCACATAATCTCCAAAAATTGGGAATCTCGCAAGAGAACAAAGAGTGACATTTGATCACTATATTTACTATTTTGCCATAGGCAAACTTAAACTCTATCAGTTCTCTATCTATTAAACACTAAAACGTAACTTTTATTATATCTAACTCTTAACCTCTATACACACTATTTAAAAACCTGATCTCTATCCTCATCATTTAACCCTTTTTGCTTCTGAAAGAGGGATAACTCCCTTTCTATCATCAAGTCTGGTGGAACCCCACCTATTAACAGGAGAGCCTTATATCTATAGCAAAGTACTAGCTTCAGTAAGGGATCCCAAGCCAACTACTTGGGCAGTCGTCCTTAATCTCATAGACACAGAACAAATAAGGCCCCCTTGTGACACCGTCTGCAGCAGGTGACACTTGTAGACAGAGGTGAGAGATCACAATTTAAAACGTCATGCCTGACCTCGCCGACATGTTTCGCCAGCTAACCTGGCTTTATCAAGGCTTAGACTGCCCAAGTAGGAGGCTTGGGATCCCTTACTGAAGCTAGTACTTTGCTATAGATATAAGGCTCTCCTGTTAATAGGTGGGGTTCCACCAGACTTGATGATAGAAAGGGAGTTATTCCATCTTTCATAAGCAAAAATGGTTTAATGATGATGATAGATATCAGGTTTTTAAATAGTGTGTATAGATGTTAAGAGTTATATATAATAAAAGTTACGTTTTAGTGTTTAATAGATAGAGAACTGATAGAGTTTAAGTTTGCCTATGGCAAAATAGTAAATATAGTGATCATAAGTCCTAGCAGGACTCCTAGAAGGAACAGTGAGAGTTCGGTTTCCCTGCACACATACAGAGATTGACAGTTTGCTCTGTACACACCCTGATACAGGGAAGCTGTCAATCACTGGATGTGGGCAGAATAAACAGAACTTCCACTGTCTCTCCTAAGAGTCCTGTCTGGATTTACTCTGCCCTTTAGGCTATGTCTCCACTGCACAGGAATACGATCGTATCTTCGGCGCTTTTAGTTCTTTAAACCCTTAACGACCGCCCACCAACTTTTGAAGTCAGCTAATGCGGGTCGTTCGTCTACAGCGACGATCTTTTGAGCTCGGGGAACGGCTGCACAGTCAGCCCTGGGGACCTAGAGTGGCCCCAGAGCTGTCTGTGTAACAAGCCAGTGACCAGGACACTCTGTGTGCTGTCCTGATCACTGCCTGTGTCAAACTGACACAGATTAGAATGTATTAGCATATATGAATATGCTAATACATTACTAAGTGTAAAAAAAAAAAAAATTAACACAGTTCTCCCTTCATGGGATTAAAAAAAAAAAAAAAACATAAAAAGTGTAAATAAAATTAAAAAAATAAATAAGAAAATAAAAATAAATATTTAATAAAAAATTATTCTGCATAAATTACACACACAAAACAACCTACACATATTAGGTATCCACATGACCGTAATAACCTGTAGAATTAATCTAACAAATTATTAAAGGGGATTTGCCAAGACGCCAGTTACCTACCTTATCCGCACGGGAGCAGGATATATACAAATCATGCTGAGTCATGAAGCTGCAGGGGAGTGAGGGAGGGGGTGAGTGAGGAGTGAGGAA
Source organism: Phyllomedusa bahiana (assembly GCA_025379985.1). Lineage (NCBI taxonomy): Eukaryota > Metazoa > Chordata > Amphibia > Anura > Hylidae > Phyllomedusa > Phyllomedusa bahiana. The sequence goes on from JAODAL010009365.1 coordinate 81,548, forward strand.
TCCAAGGGAGCGTCTCAAAACTTAAGTGAAATAATAACAGTACAGGAGTGGATTCTCAATACAGCAAGACACAGCCTCAGACTGCACTGTCTACCCGGTGCCTTAAAAGCTCATTCCTTTTGCCTGTCATCAGATAAGAAGTGTTTCACGCAAGCGCGGCCTGTCAGCTCCTGGGTCGTGTCTATGGGAAGCTTTGAGGTAGCTAAGGGGGACTGAGCAATGCTGTAGCTCTCAGAGTTTTCACTTTTTGTAATCACATATATTTAGAAAAGTGATTAAATACCCATTTTGGAGGTTCCCACGTCAACATTACATGGTGGCAAAACCCCTTTAAGTGTGAAATGTGAACGGTGTAAAAAAAAACAAATTTTTTTTTTTTTTTAATTAAAAAACAATTCTGCAATTATTTATAAGTGAACTTAAACTATTCCCCCATAAAGTACAACTTGTCTCGAATAAAACAAGGCCTCATCCAACTGCGTCATTAAAAAAGTAAAAAAGTTACAACTGTTGAAACGCGAGGAGGTAAAAACTAAAAAAACGTTCTGGTCATTAACTACTTTTCAGGCCTGAGAGTTAAGGGATTAAAAGTGCTGAAGATACGATCGTTTCTGCAGCCCCATAGTCAGCAATAGAAAAGACGAGCTGTATAATACACCAGCGCTTTTATTTTTATTGCCCTCTTCCCATACAATATAATTGTATGGGCGATGTAAAAAAAAACGAGAAGCGACCGTGTTTTTTGTACAAAGCGTGACAAAAACACAATCCTGCATCGGAAAAAAATGTCTGCTTTCGGGTTGTTTTTTGTCTGATGCAGTGGAGACATAGCCTTACTCATAAATTCTGCTCTAAATTATTTAAGCATGTAGGGCGACATGTATGAACGGGGCTGTGCCAGTTTTCTGGTGTGATTTGCGGCCAAAAACTTGTTATCCCCATCCGATATATTTTTAGTCTTTCACCAAACCCTGGCGCACATCTGACACTCTCCACAGTTTTGTATGCGCCAATTCTTAGGGGGTGTCGATCCAGATTTATGAATGTGTCTCAACAGAATATGGCGCATTCCTAATTCAAACTAGCGAGATAAATTCTGGCACATATTTTGGCCCATTTTTGTCTTACAGCGGGACATTTGTAAAGTGCTGTGAGACACTTTTATACATACTGACAAATGCTACACTAACCGGACTGAGAAGTATGACTGTCTAGTCTGCAGCAGTTTTCATACATGTCGCCCTTACTGTATATCACAGAGCTCGCCCTCTCTCCCTTTATCATTTGCTTTCTCAGAAAGGGTAGCATAAACCACCTGTCAGGTTCACTTTAAGTAATGAGAATACCCTTTTTTCAGGATCCCTCTATTTACTTGAACACAGAGACTCTATGTAAAAGTCGGTTTCATTTTGGCTGGCCAGCATATCCATGCATTTCATGGAAAGCTATATTTTTTGAATTGCTGGCATGCAGAAGAAATGTATCACTGGCTGTGGCTTCCAGCGGCAATAACGACTTATCACCAAGGGGTGAGAAACCAGACCTGTGGCGTTGTATAAGATAGAGTGCCTCTGTATAAAATATGTGGCATGCAGCGGTACAAATAGACTCATGCAAGGTAATGGGAGCTTAAATACAGCTGTCTGCATGAACCCCTAGGGCATACATGCCAACTCTCCCGCTTTTGGGGAGGGTCCCGCTAATGGAGGTCCCCCCCCACCCTCCTGGCAGAGTTGGCATTCCTCCCGCCACCAGCAGGCAGCGGGGGTTCATTAAATGACCGTGGCGCCAGAGTAGCGCTAGTGCGCTACCCTGGCGCCGCCGGGCCGCTCCTACAGGCGGGTGAAGCGGCCGCAGCGGCCGCTCACCTGCCCGGCGCGTCTTACTGTGCAGGGAGGAGGCAGGAGGGATCGTTCCCCTCCTCCCTTCTCCCCCTGTATGTACGGCGCCGGTGTGCGCTGTACATACAGATCAGCGTCGCAGGGGGTGTGACTGCGGCTGCACTCACTCCCCCTGTGACACTGAGTCGGTCGGCCGGGAGATGTCCGGACCTGGCCACGCTGCAGGGAGCCTGGTGAGGTAAGTGGCTTTTATTATTTTATTTTTATTAGCTATAGGGGGACACTGTCTGGCTAATGGGGGCATCTACCTGATTACCTGCCTGTAAGGGGCACTACCTGGTTATGGGGGGCTACTACCTGACTATAAGGGCATCTACCTGGCTTTCTTCCAAAGCCATTATGCAGTTAGGCGGAGTGGGTGTGGCTTTTTGAAGGGGCGTGGTACACAAAAAAGATGGGCGGGTCCATGATACGCGCCGCCCTCTTCAATCTCCTGCTTTTCCATTTTCAAAAGTTGGCAACTATGCCCTAGGGTATGTTCACACAGCGTAATTGCGGTTGTATTTGGGCGTAATGGCTAAGTAGGCTCGCAATTGCAGTAAGTCATGCATCATTGAATGCTATAATTTTACAGCGTATTCCCCGACACATACGGTACACCAGGAGAAAGGCTAGGTTCACACGGCTTATTTGCAGGGCGTAATTACGCCCCGCAATTACGCCGTGTGGCCGGGGACAGGGTGGGAGCGGGGGAGGGAGCGGGGGGCGGCACCTCGCCGGCCCATAGACTTCCATTACCAGCGGCGCGTATACGCCACTGGTAATTCATATGTCACTTAACTCCCTGCTCGGCGGATTCGCCGAGCAGGGAGAGGAGACGTAATCCATAGTTCTCTATGAGAACAGTGGATTACCGTAATCACTTGGACGTATTCCAGCCATAATTTGCGCACTCCGGCGCGTAATTACAGACTGAAATACGTCCAATTTTAAGCCGTGTGAACATAGCCAAAGAAGTGGCATGGGGACTGGCAGGCGTACGGCGGCACACAGTGGGGGGGAAGGAATTTTTTTCCCTAAAATGAGGACAATTGACTTCTACCTCATGGGGTTTTTTGCCTTCCTCTGGATCTCACTATAGCACAATACGCTGAACTAGATAGACATCTGTGTTTTTCAGCCTTAGAAACTATGTAATTATGTAAGATAGCACATAGTTAAAAAAAAATTGAAATATATAAACTATATAAAAAACTATTACAAAACCCTTGTTTTCCCAATGTCTGAAATCATCCAATCTTTACTATAATCATATTATTTAACCTGTATTCTGCCAGAATGTCCAGTAAACTCCTGCAATCCCCCAGGAAGCTCAGGAGAAACGGGCACGTCTCCTGCAACCAAATGCTCTGTATATAGTTACTTAGTGCTTTGGGGCCACGCTGCAGCTAAACAAGTTCTGGAGAGAAATAACTGATGTGGCCTCACCCACTTTTCCTGGATGCTGGATAGGCCATTTAATGTCCAGGAAAGCTGGTTGATGCCACATCCCCCAGTAAGGACTGGGAAAAGGTATTCTGGTGCCCTAGGCACATAAGGCAAAATAGCGCCACTTAAGACCCCCCCCCCCCCCACCTCCCCCCCCCACACTCCTCCCATGGATAATTCAGCCCATCCATACCTCCTTGTGCCCCCTTCCTGCTTGGGAAAAAGTGGCGCCCTAGGTAGTTGCCTTCCCATTGTCCTGACCATGCCCCAATGAGCTCGTCTCTAGAGCTGTGTTGTGGATTATGTACATTTTTGCAACTAGAAATCTCTCTGAAAGCTGCCTTTAAAAGTTGTCAAGTATACTCATAGGCTATGTTCACACGGCTTAAAATGAGACGTATTTCAGTCGGCAATTACGCGCCGTACTGCGCAAGTGACGGGTGGAATACGTCCCAGTCATTACGGTAATCCACAGGTCTCATAGAGAACTATGGATTACGTCTCCTCTCCCTGCTTGGCGAATACGCCGAGGGGTGAGATAAGTGACATGTGAATTACCAGCGGCGTATACGCGCCGCTGGTAATGCAAGTCTATGGGCCGGCGAGGTGCCAGCCCCCTACTCCCGCACCCACCCCCACGGCGTAATTGCGGGGTGTAATTACGCCCTGCATTCAAGCCGTGTGAACCTAGCCATATACGTCCAGTATGATGGCATGACGGTGGTGAATGGCTATCCAGCCTGTTCACCTGTACCACTGAGATCTCAATATTAATCGAACTTGAGTGCAGCAAAGTCTCTGTCCATCCCTCTTCTCAGCCACAAGATATCCCGTGTGTAATATTTTCACTGGATGTAGAGGACTCTGCACCATAAACAGGCTGTCTGATCACTTGATAATTCTGCCTCTGGGGACATCGGTGACATGTGGGAAAATGCATGCAAAATTCAGAACAGTATAGCCCAGAAATAACCTCCAGGGCTTGTGCTGGACGTAAAGCTGGGTAAGTTACCAATGAAGGGAACAGTAACAGAAATGTTACTGTCAGTAACAGAAGAGTGTAACGGGTGTGAAGTGGTTCTGCGAGGGGCCTAGTGGTGACCACCTTGCTTAGGAGATCACAGCAAAGCAATAACTGCAGTTCACCAATTATTTGCAAATTTATAACTCCCAAGTGCCTCTTACTATATTGCTCCTAATTGTATATTGAACTGCAACTGAAATATCATTTTATTATTTTTAAAATGTAAACCGTAAAAATGTTTATATTCCGATGATGTGTGTTAAAATTCTAATGTAAACCTATTCAAATTGGATCCTTTACACGATAAACTCTGTGGGCGGCATGTATATACAGGGCTGTGACAGAAGTCCAGCGTCTTTTCAGCCAGAAAACTTGCGCAGCCCCCGTTACTATATTTTTAACCAGGCGCACTCCAATATCAGTTGCATTACAGAGCACCTGCATCACTGTGTAATGTGCCTGAGATCGGCAGGCGTGCTGGAGGCGTGTCGCTCTACAACCGTATGAACCTACACATTTATAGCTTCAGTACGGCAAATCCAGGTGCATTATTGCTGGAACAGGTAGAGCACTTTAAAAGTGATTTACCTGAGCCAGAAGTGTCGCTATGTAGCTAGAAACACTAAATCTATGACCTGCAGTAGAACAGATTAATAGATTCAGGCACATTCTACGCTACTAATGCGTGCAAAAAAAATGGTGCCTGGGCATCAAGAATCATACATGTGGCCCTAGGTGACCTTCTCTGACCATCTTAATAGTTGGGAGGTATACAAATGTAGGACCACTTTGCGCAGATGAGGTTCTACAAGGTTGACGGTTGCAGGAACCATAAGTGCAAGTTCGCATTGCTTGACAGTTTTCATTTGGAGGCACAAGAGTGATAATAGTTGCAGTAATGATCACAAATGGTCTCAGTATCATGTCCCCTGTGGGTGTGATGTCCCCTATTGTAGTACACAGATCCTGTTTCTGACCCTTGAATGAAGAGTACAGTGCCTTAAGTATGAAAACTGTCTAGCAGGTAGACTGTCTTTGTTGCCTATAGCAACCAATCAGAGCTCCCTTTTAATTTTTTCAGAGCACTATATGAAATGAAAGGGGAGCGCTGAATGGTTGCCATGGGCAACAAAGACAGTCTTAGGGCATGTTCACACGGCTTATTTGAACAAGGTTTTGGACGAGGTTTTCGGAGCATTTCCTCGCCCAAAAACCTTGTCCAAAACACTTCCAAAACGCCCCCAGTTCATTTAATTGATTCCTATGTAAAACCTCATTGTAGTTCACACACAACGAGGTTTTTACACTCTTCTTTGGGAGCACTGAAAAAGAAGTGTCATGTCAGTTCTTCGGCGCGGTTATCGGCGCGGTTTTGGCGCGTTTTCGGCAAACCTGATCCAAAACCGCGTTCAAATAAGCCGTGTGAACATGGCCTTAGACCTAGACAGTTTTCACCCGTGGCCCACACTGTTTTCTGTCTCACTGTGACATCTCAATTTCTGTGACAAGAGCTCATGCTCGTGTCTCTTTTGGTGAGTAGTGTTCACTACTGCTGCCCTCTTTTACTTCAATGGGAATTATGCAGCTCACTTTCTCCGGGTCATGGCTTGACTCTATCTGCAGCCACAGCTCTCTCCTGGTAATCTCCCAGCACTATATGATTATGCCTGTCCCACCACGGCATCACACACAGGTCAGGACACTGAAGCTGTAATCATTGCCTCATCACCTGAGCACAGAGGCTTATCCACAGCCAACCATCTCTATCTATGGGGCTCTCCATGCTAACCCCACCTGACTACTTAGTTGCAGCCATAGAGCATGATGTGAATTCCTCTTTGCCATGTCACCAAACCACACAGACACCACAGCAGACAAACATTCTGTAAATGAATCATGGATATTTGAAAATTTGGTGACAGCATTATACCACATGCAGGTGCCCAAAATATGTGGTATCCTATGACAGCTCCACATTTAGGGTATGTTCACAATGGGAAAATCTTTGTGGCGCCACGAATAAGAACTGTACATCCAAAATGCGTAGAATTTTTAGCCTGATGCTCAGGAAATCTACACCCCTCATGTCTCTCAAATTTTTAACTAATATGGTATAAAACTTTTTTTTAGTTTTACCTCACCTTCGGGTGTGCTGGATCATTTTGCTTGTTTTGGTTTTTCAACCAGTGATGTACTCTGCACTGATGAGAGCCCAACACCCGAAAATAGCAGTCTTCAGATGAATATCTGCTTTGATTCTACTCCCAGTCAAATTACATGGCTCAGTGAGTCGGATGTGACTTGAGGAACACTGCATCCAGTGGGTGGCGCAGAGTCCTAGCTCTTTTCCCTTGAGCTTTTTTGAATATATTTAATTTTCAGTAGAGCAACCATGGTGTATACACCTACATGCTACATGCTTCTTTACGTTACCCCTTTTAAGAAGCAACAAAATGAATAAAATTTTAAGGCGCAACATCTTCACTCTGTGGAAAAAATCTGCCTCGATACCAAGCATAAACCGATCTGATTTGCAAATTTAATATCCACAGAATATCAATTTATGTTACGAATATGCTATGGATTTGATGCAGATTTTCAATTAGGAATCTTCAGTAAGGTTATGTTCACACAGCGTTTTACAGGACGTATTTCAGGGCGCATTGCAGCGCTATGATTACCTGCCGTCTTCTCAGCCGCGTATTGGACGGCGGCAGAAAGAAGTGACATGTCACTTCTTTTCAGCGTATACACGGCAGGGATAATGAGCAGAGCGTTCTTCTAAACACACGGCGTCTTGCACCATGCACAGGTCCACGCCGCAAGATACCGTGTGAACATACCCTAAGGCTATGTTCATACGCTCGGAATTTCGGCGCGCATTTCGAGTGAGATACGCGCCGAAATTAGAGAACTATGGATTACGTCTCCTCTCCCCGCTTGTACAATACGATCGTATTGTACGCGAGGGGAGATAAGTGACATGTCAATTACTTGCGGCGAATACGCGACTCCCAAACACCCGGCGTAATTGTGGGGCGTACTGTACGCCCCGCAATTACGCCGTGTGAACATAGCCTAAAAGTTTTTGGGTGTGGCTCTACAGCAAAATCCACAAATGCATAACAAATAAATAAAGAAATAATACATTAGTTGTTTTTTTGCATTTTTGTTAATGTTTTCCACACCAAATCTGCAAAACCTGTACCTAAATCTGCAAGATTTGGTGCAGGATTACTTGCAGAAAATCTGCAGCATTTCTGACCCGCGAACATAAGCTGTGTTCACACGTTGCATTTTTATTGAAGTTGAGATGCATTATTTACAGTAATACAAAATGTATGCTGTATTAATGAAAACACATATTATTTGAAAACACATGCATTTAAAAAATGCAAAAGAAAACACGTTTTCCATCTAAATTTATTTTATTTAAAAAAAAGTGGTAACAAAGAAAAAAATACACATATTTTATCACTGTTATTGTAAAGACCCTTATAATAAAGTTGACTTGTTTTTGTAATCACATGGCAAACAATGTAAAAAATATGAAAAAAGAATGGTGTATTTGCTTTCTTTTCCATTGTTCCACCCTAAAAATAAAATAAATAAAAGTTATTCAATAAGTCTCATGTACCCAACAATTGTTCCAACAGAAACTATGTCAGAAAAGAGGCGCCGCCACGCCAGTTTTAATGACTGTATAGTGCGCCTGAATGAATGAACGTTTTAAAAATCTGCCGTGTGGTTTACCTCGCATAGCATATTTGATGCACCTAATTTAGGCGCTTTGAAATGTGTCGTGCCTGGCGTACAATGCATCTAGTTTTGGTGTACGACAGTTCATTTATATAGAGAATAGGGCGCCAACAGTTTTTGCATGCAAAATATACCAAATAAATGGCGCAGCCCCAATGGGACATGTCGCCCTATGTATTGTCCCCCATAAAACAAGCCCACGTATACCTACTTCAACATGACAATAAAAAAAATTATCGGTGTCAGAGTATGGTGACATTAAATATAATTTTTTGTGCATTTTTTAAGGGGGACCAACATCGTTTTGTTTTTTATCCTTTATTAAAAATATAAAAAGAACAAATTATCAAAAGAATGATGTCCCCTCCATTTTTTCATAACGAACCAAGGTAAAACCGACAGCTGCAGCCTGATACTATCAGTATGGGAAGTTTCTTGGAGATCGGCCCCTATCCACCCTAAAAATAACAGCCCGTAGCTGCCCCAGAAGCGGACCATCACATTAGGGGGTCCACTTCTGACGGTTACCCGGCTCATCCCAGTACCCCTAGGGCATTGTGTACTAGGGTAATAGTGACACAATGTTAGTGTCAGCCTTGGATAACACAAATCACAGCTGGCTGACACCAAGCCCGAGCGATAGTAATGAAGAGGCATCTGTCAGACGCCTCCATTACTATCACTGGAAGTAAATGGGGAAAAAAAAGAGACACAGATTGTACAAAAAGAAAATTTTATTTAACACTCCCTGACAACAGCCCTTTTTAACCATTTTTATTAAAAACAAAATATCCAAAGTTGATCCGATGTAGTCCACCAAATCCAAAGTAGTCCAAACGGGAACCCGTAAATAAAAAAACATTACACACATACCAATACATATAGGCCAGTTAGTCTGTCTCCTGCCCCCTATGACTGCCACAGACAGACTGCAGAGTGCAGGAGACAAGGGGTCAACGCCTGCCCCCTGAGCCTGTCTCTAGCCCCCTGCAGACACTGGAGACAAACTGCAGGAGACAGGAGACATGTAGTAAAGGGCAACTTCTGCCCCCTGCAGCCTTTCTCTTGCCCCCTGCGACCAACAGATTCCAAAGGGCCACAGCAGCATCCTATGACACTGCTCCGGCGCCGCTTATCTTAAAGAACACAACCCTTCGGGCACCGACCTTTCCAGGCTCACACCCCGCCCCCACACAAATATACACTCACACCGCTCCCACACATAATAAAATACACACTTACACTCCTTCTCCAATACATACACTCAGCCCCCCCACACATACTCAGCCCACACACACACACACACTTAGCTCCCCACACACTCACCCACCCCCCCCACACACACACTCAGCCCCAGCACACACACACAGGTCCCCACACACACACACTCAGTCCCACACAAACACTCAGACCCACCACACATACTCAACCCCACACGACACTTAGCTCCCCAACACACACTAAGCTCCCCACACACTCAGACCCAACCCCCACACACACTCAGCCCCCCCACAGACACATTCAACCACACACACACACACACACTCAGACCCACCACACACACACTCAGACCCACCACAAACACTCAGACCCACCACAAACACTCAGACCGCCTACACACTCAGACCCCCTACACACACTCAGAACCCCCATACAATCAGATCCACCACACACACTCAGACCCCACACACACACTCAGACCTCCCACACACACACACAGACCTCCACACACACTCAGTCCCCTCCCACACACACAGACCCCCCCACACACACACTCAGCCCCCCACACACACACACATTCAGCACCCCCACCCCACACACACTTAGCGACACCCCCACCCCACCCCTCCCCCCCCCCCCCCCCCCCCACACACACACACTCTCAGGCACCACTTCCTCTTCGGGAAGTGTACTCATCTGTCCTGCTGTGAAGGTGCCTGGATCCTCGCACGTTACTCTGCTAGAAGAAGGAAGTGGATCTTTGTGGCTCTCACTAAGCCCCGCCACTCCCCCAGAAAGTGCATGGGGCCCCGAAGCTCCGATAGCTTCCTATGTAGAAAGCTATCACAGCATTGCCCCAGCGGCACTCAGTGGCTTCAGGACAGTGTCTCTTGGCACTGCCTTGATGCCACTTCTAATACAGAAAACTTTCTGCAGCTGTTCAGCTGCGGGAGGTTCCACCAATCCTTTCGGGGGGCGGAAGGGGACCCCCATTTGCAGGACCCTCCTGCTCAACCTGGGAGGGTTGGCAAGTATGGGCTAATAAAACTGTATATAGTAAAACACAATACACATAACATAAAGGGCCACATGTATGAACCTGTTTAGGCCCATAGGTTACGCAAATAACGATTTTTTTTTTTGGAAGTCAGAACAGTGGGGTCCCCAGGAGGAAAACCCGTCTAAAACCTTCCAGGAGTTTCACTATGGCCCAAATTTGATGCAAATTGGTCCAGCTTTATGGCCATGCATAAAGAACAGACACTAATCATGGTGGATTTCAATTGTTTGACAATTATGTCTAAAATGTGTACTCATAATAATCCCATAAAACATTACATATAAAAAGCAAACAATAATAAAAAAACAATTGGTTAAAAACCGTAGCGGAGCCCCTAGTCCGTTTACCACTTGTATTATATGGAATAATAAAGTTTGCATTTTTTACTGCGGAAAACATTACCTTTACATTTTTGGATTACACATAAAAAACTTGTTCTAAAAGGGAGTTTAGAATTTACAAGGCCAGTGGGAAATCTCCAATTTTTTATCATGGTGTCAGGTAGCCACGATAATGCTGAAGCAAAAAATGTGGCGTTTACTGTGTAAATGGCTTTTTGGGCACATGTTAAGCAGATTTGATTTTATGTTGTCTTAGCAGGAATGATCTGTCTGATCGGATCTGCTTTCCACCAAGCTCCTTGGCTACCTGCCTGAAATAGATCAAGACAGGGTTATAATTTTTAGACCATTCATCTACGGGATGAACTTTCTAGCGGTACACAATGACACCCTGTCAAACACAGAAAAGAACACAAAATCTAGCTAAGAAGGGTAAAAATTTAAACAAGCAAAGGAGACAATGAACAGGAATGAATATATCACTGCTGAGGAGGAACCAGAGCTCTTATGGTCCTGAAATGGCACCAGTAGGGAGGAGAGTGACAATGTTTTTTTTTTTTAAATTTTAAAAGGTATTTTTACACGGCATAATTAGCGGGATTGGGGAGCTGCCCAAACCCCCGTGGGGCGGGGGGGGGTGGGGGGGGCGTCAGCAGCCCCCCCTAACATTCATTTCTGCCCCGTTATTCGCCGCAAGTAATTGACATTCACTTATCTCCCCCGTCGGCTATTGTGCGAGGGGAGAGGAAGCGTAATCCAAGTTCTCTTGGAAGGGGGATACCATAATAAACTGGGACGTTTCTCCCCCCTTTTTTTGAGCGCAGTACCCTTAAATACGGGCCAAAATACGTCCAATTTAAGCCGTGTAAACTAGCCTAAATTTGTGGGAGGGGTGCGGAGTTTTAATTGATAACCATGACATAAAATATCAAGGAGCGTGTAAATCTTATCAGGGGTTTTCCCTTACTGATGACTGTAGGCACTGTGACACCATACAATGGTCTTTCCTGGGACATTGCATTTTAAAACCACACTTACCATACAGTCCCTGACAAAAATTCGGGTTTTTATCCATTTGTGGAAACCAAATTTTTAAAAAACCTGATTTAAAAAATTCATCCTTTGGTTTTGGGAAATGATCATGAAAAAAAAACCCTCCCAAATGGGGTTTTAACAAAAAAAAATTTTTGCTTCACTGCTGAAATTCATCATTTAAGAAACACAAAAGGTCAGATTTTGCAAGAAAAAAGTTTTGTGCCTTGTCATATAATGCACCCATCCTATTTTTAAAGCCTCACCTGTGCCACTAATTTGTTAAAAAAAAACTCCACCCCCAGACTCCAGCACTTAAACTGCAACTTGACCCTGACAACAAAAAAAAATCCCCCCTGCGACCAACCCTTATTATAAAGAGGAAAAAACCAATCCATGCAGAGGGGCTGGCTCCTTTAATTTGTCCAGCGTCAAGTAAAAAGAATTAAAAAAGATTTGAAGAGAGGGAGATTTTTTCTGAAACCGGGCCCGGCAACCGCGCAAGACAACTGTTCGGAGGAGTTTTTGGTTCGAAAATCAAACCCACCCCCCCTATATTTCTGTGAGGGAGCAACCAAGTAGCAAATTTGTGAAATAAAAAAAAAGTTTGAGTATTTTCAGATACTGTAGAACCTACCTAATGTAGAACCTTTATTTGCAATGATAGCTATAGTCTGTTGGGGAATTTACCCCACCAGTTTTTCCCAAATCTAAGCTGGAATTTTTCCCCTTTCCCTTTTTTGCAGAATAGATTTAGCTCAGTCTGATTAGTTGATACTCAGTCCCTGCTGAAGCAGAGCATGATTTCCTCCCCACAGCATTATGCTGCCACCACCACGGTGTGTTCAGGGTGATTTACAGTGCTGGCTTTAATACACACATAGCGTTTGGCATTGTTGACCAAAAAGTTCTATTTTGTTCTCCCAGAGCCCCTTCTTCCACATGCTTGCTGTGTACTCTTCATAGCTTTTTGCACACTGTAAATGGGAATTCTTATGACTTGATTTACAAAATGTCTTTCTTCTTGTCACTCTTCCATAAAGGCCAGATTTGTGGTGTACATGACTAATAGTTGTCCTGTGGCCAGATTCTCCCACCTGAGTTGTGGATCTCTGCAGCTCCTTCAGATAACCCCCGGGCCCTTTTTGATCACTCTCAGCCCTCAGTTGCGTAAAATTTCTTTCTCACGAGGGGGACTTGGTTATTAGTTGGTGATCATAATAATTGGGCTCGACTGTGTACATGACCCAAAAAAACTCCTATCCTTAAAACAGAAAGTGATTCCAGCAGCTCTTTTTTTAATTAAGGACCCCGGTTTTTTTTTTTTTTTTTTTTTATTTTTTTTGGGCACTTCGGGTTTTTCCTCCCTCCCGCCCCTTTTGATAACCCTTTTTTTTCACCTCTGCAATAAGGGGTTTTATTTTGGACGATTACTTTTTTAATGGGGTTTATTCACTATCATGAAAAAACTAAACCAAAAAAATTTCCCAAGTGGGCAAATTGGGAAAAAAAATGTATTTGCCTTTTTGCGGGGGTTTTTGTTTAGGGTTAATTTCGTAAAAAAGTGTTATTTTGTAATTCTTTCAGGTTTTACCCCCATCCGGGAATACCCAAAAATGAGGGTTTTTGAGTTTTGGGTACCGTAAAAAATTCCAAAATTTTCATTTTTGAAAGGGGCCATGGGAATTTTGGCAAATAATTTTTTGGTACAAATGTACTTTTTTATCGCTGCAGTTTTGGAATGAGCGACTTTTGTCATTTTTTTCCCTTTTTTGGAGGACGTAAAATGACAAAAACCCTTTTTGGGGGGAATTTTTTTTTTTTAGGTGTTCGTGACGGGATTTTAAAATTTTTTTTAGTTGGGCCCTTTTCGGGAGGGCATACCAAATAAGGGGAACTTTTTTTTTTTTTAATGATTTTATTTTTAAAAGGGGGAAATGAGTGATTTAAACTTTTAAACTTTTTTTTTTTGTACTTTTAAATTTACATTTATTTATTTTTTTGTAAAAAAGGCACCTGTGGACTTTTTCCCCAGGGGGCCATTTTTTTCAAATAAGCATTTTTCAAGAATGCTTGGGTTTACAAAAGGTGGGGTTTACTTCCTGTTTAAAGGGTGGGGCCCCCAGGGGAAGTGAGGGGTTTCCCCAAAGCCCCCCCAAAAGGGTATGGGTGGGAAAAAAGATATGGTTTTTTGAATAAAGGGGGAAATTGGGGGCCGTTTGGTTTTAACAGAGCCGGGATTTTGGGGTGCCCAGGGAAAAAGGGAAAATTGGGGACAGCCCCCTGTTCTCGCCCCGGGGGGGCCCATTTTTTGGAAAGTTGCGGGGGGGTGGGACTTCCCCCCCCAAACCCTTACGGTTGGGGGTTTTAACCCCCGCTTTTTTAATGTTATATTTTTAAAGGCTTTGCTCCAATGGTTAGTTATTTGGTGCTTTACAAAGGCTCCCTGAACCCAAATTATATTTTATATTTAAATATCCCTGTAGTAACAAGACCCAAAGGGGCCCGATTAAGCGGGAACCCGATCATGCTGCCCCCTACAATGTCCAAAAATTTCCCCTGCCTCTGAATTCTTGTTAGGCCCCTCTGATTGCATCCCTTTAAGTAAGGCTATGTTCACGTGGCGTAATTGTATCGTACTGTACGTGCTGCAATACGCCGTGTGTTTTGAGGTTTGGGTCATTCATAACTCCAAAGCACAGGAGGCGCCGCCACCATTCACATGCATTGTTCACGGTGCGTAATCGTCGCAAACAATTGACATGTCACTTATGTCCCCGCGTGTACAATACGACAGTATTGTATGCACAGGGGGACGACGTGTAGTCCATAGAGAGCTATGGATTACCGTAAATGCGGCGGGCACTTCGCCGTGTATAAAGCACAATAAACACAAAAATAAGCCGCGTGAACATACCTTAAAGGGGTTGTTTCATTTCATTGAATGGTCTTCAGAATAAGGGGACAGTGTATACAAGCAACTTTGCAGTTGGATGTCATTAGCAAAGCTGTCTTGTTATTACAGGATCCCTTATCTTCTGTTTCTGTTTACACTGATCTCCAGTGCCGGTCGGATCTCTCCTCCTTGCATTTCACTAGCTGACAGCTCATTTACAGTCTGTTCGGCCCCCAGTCGGCTGTATTCACGGACCTTGCATTCCTGCCTCTCACTCAAAGTAAGGGACCGGCACATTTTCACTCTACACAGCCAGAAGAAACAGAATAACAGTGCAGGGCTTCTACAATCAGAAAACAGCACAATTGTGTGACTGTGCCTAAACATAGAAGGAGCATTAGGGGCCGAGAGCATTTCACTTTGCACAGCTCTGGAGGAGCTTATACAAGACTGGATTCAATTGTAACATGAATGCAGGCCGGGGGACTGTAAACAGCTCGTACAAACTACGAGTGCAGAGGGCGAGACATAGGGACAGGTGGCGGGGGGGCGGAACTCACGGCGCCAGCATGAACAGTGAAGGGGGGGATGATGTCATCCCTTCGGTTAAGAAACACCCAGCTGGGAGGGGAAAAAACGCCCCTGGATTTGAGCTGAGAAACTGGAGAACACAATGGAACAGCCAAACTGATGAAGCGATACATCCCCTTTAAGGGTATGTTCACACGGCGTGTTGAGTTCGTGTGAACATATGTTTTTAGATATGTGTTTGGATCCATCTGTCGGACCCTAAACGGACCCAAACACGCAACTAACAAATAGCAGTGTGATTTACATTGCTTTTAACTAGAAACACGTATCAACGTACACACGAGTGATCGCCGATGTGTGTCTCATTGCGTCTTTCGGATCCAACAGGAGCTCTGTAAAAAAAATATAAGGTGCGATCCTGCTGCATCCAACACACATCCAAACACTCAGCTTCGTGTTGGATACGTGTTGGATACGTTTAGGATCCGATCGCCAATGTGTTTTTGGATGCGATTTTCGGATCCAACACGGATCCAAAAATGCCATGTGAACAAGCCCTTACAGAGCGGAGCGCAGCAAAGCATGTCTAGGCATAGCCATGCTGTGGTACACTCCACAGTCTGTGTACACATCCGACCCTGTGGTACATGCCCTGGCAACGGGCATTGTGTGGCCCCAGACTTCCGGGCAACAAGCATTGTGGGTCCCCAGACTCCCTGACAGCAGGCATTGTTCAGCCCCAGACTCCCAGACAGCAGGCATTGTGTGGCCCCAGACTCCATGGTAGCCGGTATTGTGTGGCCCTGGGGCCCCTTGCAGCAAGCATTGTGTGGCCCTGGGCCCCTGGGCAGCAGGCATTGTGTAGCCACAGACTCCCTGGCAGCAGGTATTGTGTGACCCTGGGCTCCATGGCAGTGGGAATTATGTGGCCGCAGGTGGTGGTATTGGTCAGCTACTATTTGGCAGAGATATGTGGTCATGGTGTGGTGGTATTCGGTCTTAGTGAAATTATTGGTAATATTACCCTTAGATTTTGGTTTTGTGTTGGTAATTATTTGACTATTATTTACTGTATAAGACGCACCTAGGTTTTAGAGGAATTAAAAAAGAAAAAAAATTGAAGCAAAAGGTTTGTGCTATTTTGGGATACATTCGACTTTTTTTATCACTTTTTATTCCAATTTGTTGGAGATATAAAATGACCCAAAAAACACAATTTTGGCATTTTTTTCTTCTATGATGTAAATGCGCTGTACATCATAGAAGAAAAAAATTCCAAATGCCAAAATTGTGTTTTTTGGGTCATGTTATAGTTTAATAGATTGGACTTTTATGGACCTGGCAATACCATTCATGTGTAACTATTATTTTTTATTTGTAAAACAGCCAAAGGGGATGATCTAAACTTTTAATATTTATTTATTTTTTACTTTTTTCTTTTTACTTTAATACATAGTCCCCATAGTGTACTTGACCACAATGCCTTACAATACTACTGTGCTGCTGTACATAACATTTCCATTACACTTCATTCATTCATTACCTATTACACCCTGTCTATGGCAGGATGTAACAGGTGTACATACATGGCAGCTATGGATGCCTGCATGAGGCTTTTGGCTGCCATGGCAACTATTCACCCCCCTGGCAATTACTTTGTGGGGGAGTAAGGCGGCACAGCATCTAAAGTGTTAACAGCAGGGAGGGAGCTGGCTCCATCCCTGCTGTTAGTGGCGGCTGCCGGCTGTACTGAACAGCTGCCGGCCGCCGCTGTACAACAATATCTCGGGCCGGCAGGAGACGGGAGTGCGGTGATGCTGCAGAAAGATAGCAGTGGGGTTAAACAGGGGCTGTGGAGTCGGCAAGCCGAAGCCCCGACTCCGACTCCTCACTTTACCAAACCTCCGACTCCAACTCCCGACTCCGACTCATGACTCCCTCATACACGGCGCATGTTTAAGTGATAATTTTACTGTCGTAAAGTGGTAACATCAGGCTGTTTATCACCTTCTGATACAATAATCAAGCTATTTAGATAGAACAGACACTGACAAGCAAAAGGGTAACAATGTTTTGATCTTTTGAACACTTGTGGGTAGAGTTGAAGGAAAAGCTGTATTTGTATCCAAGTCCAGTCTGCACCAACATTGGGAATGTGTAGAAGAGACCTGGGATCAGATTTTGGTCAAGACCTGCTTGAATCTGATTCAGAGCCCAGAATGATTCAGGCAGAGCTGAAAACCAAAAGGTGGAATTACCAAATACTAACAAAATAATACACATTAACACTTTGATTTTTAGGAGCAAACTGTAACTAAGCAGATGCTAAATACTTGCAAGTCAAATTTATGTATAAGATAGGTATGTAAAATTACAGTAGCCTCATGTACAAAGCTGTAGTGGATGGTGAGATATGGAGCCTGAAAGTCACAAGTTCAAACCATTGTTACCATTTTGCTTGTCAGTGTAAAATATATTTATTGGATATGACTTTAGGACACAAAAAAATTGTAAATATGTAAAATACTGCAGGAACATTTGTGGAGTCTCTGAATTTGTTCTGAGAAATAGTATTGCCTCCATCAGATCCTGCATAGATGACCTCACGTATGATCTCATTATTTCCAGGATAGAGAACGGCCTCTCTACACTAACTTGTGTTGGGGGGAGAGCGGTGACCACAGTGGCAACATCTCTAACAATGTCAGGGTATAAAGCAATTGCCTCAGCCACAGTCAGTATTGATGAATGGTTAAACGCTTCTACTTCTTTGAAAACAGGTGAAAAATTTTGCTGAAATCTGTTTGCTCTGGGAGCAGAATCTTTTCCCTGGGGCAGCGCTTTGCCTGCTCCATGTCATCAATTACACTCCTCATGTGATGAGGCTGAAGATATGGGAGCAGTAGCACTGGCCGGACCCAATTCCTCTTGCTCTTTGCACTGCATCAAACTAACTGGACCAACTTATTATATATTTTGGGAGTCGGAGTCGGTCCATTTTATGACGACTCCGACTCCTGAAAATTGCCACCGATAGTGTTGAGCGATTATTATCGACAAAGTTGAAATCGGCACGGGTTTTTTATTTGATCAAAATTTTTTTAGTCTTTCGATAATTTGGTTTAAAAAATCTGTGCATCTTTCTATTAAGATCGCCCATTTTGGGCGTTTTCCGGGTCATTTTTGGGCGGCCGGGCAAATCACTTCAGAATAGGCAGGTGAGATGTTTTGTGGACGTCATGACGGGGGAATTTAGGGGTTCCCAAATGGCGGGAAAAAACATCCCCATCCCCTTTTTTTCTAGAACGGGCGTTTCCCTTTTTTAAAGCCTCAGGTCTCTCAGGTCTCAGCCCCGGGAAGGAGGTGCGTTTCTGCTTTTCCAAAAGCTCAGCGAAATTATTCTTTTTCTTCACAGAAAAAACCTTACTAAAAAGGTTTGTGATCCTTACAATTTGGGTTAGATTAGAGATTGGAAGTTTTTAGTAGTTAGCTGGGAGAATTTTAAAGGGCATCTACCGCTGTAAAGTCAGGGGGGAACCCGGGGGGGGGCCCGGGGGCGAACACAAAACAACTCTATAAAGAATACTGGAAAAAGGTTTCCCCAAGATTTAGTGTGGGACTTTTGCATGCAATACTTTTTTAAATTACAGTTTTCTTTGAAAATTTCCTGGATTTTGGGGGGCAGCCTGAATTTATGGGAAATCCCACATCTTTTCTAGTAACTACGGTCTCTTTTGGGAAGGGGCAAAAAAATCCACTTTTATTATCAGTATTTCATTTCAGATGGGGTTTTGGTTTAAATTTTAAAAAATTTGCCCATTCTACCCTTTTTTTATATATCCACCTTTAATTTAAATTTGAATCCAGCTTTTTTTTTTGTCACCCCCGGTGAATTGAAAAGGGGAAAAAAAATATCTTGTATTAAAAAGAAAAATAAAAAGATACGTGTTTTTTGACTTTGGCCCCCACTACGCTTTGTTATTGAGGCAGCTTGCACTTAAATCTGAATCCCATTTTTTAAATCACCCGAGGGGAAATTTAAAGGTGCCAAAAATATCTTGTATTATACAATACATAAAAAGTACGGGTTTTTTTTCTTTGGGCGCACCCTTTCAGCTTTGTTCATTGAGCAGCTTCACTTAAATCTGAACCCAGCCCAAATTTTTTTAGTCACCACAGGTAAATTGAAAAAGGGGCCCAAAAAATTTTTTATTATACGAATACATAACAGATTTCGTGTTTTTTGCAATTTTTTCCCAGTCCAAATTTGTTTTATAACACCTTGCACTTAAAATTTTTAATCCAGCAATTTTAAAAAGTTCCCCCACAGGTGAATTGAAAAAGGGGACAAAAATACCCTTTTATTAAAACGAATACATAACGATACGTGGTTTTTTTGACTTTGGCGCACTACAGCTTTGGTTTATTGAGGCAGCTTTTTACTTTAAATTTTGAATCCAGCCAATTTTATAGTCACCAAAAGGTGAATTGAAAGGTCCAAAAAAAATGTTGTATTATACGAATACATAACAAAAACGTTTTTTTTTTTTTTTGGGGACATTTGCAGTCCCGATTTTTTGATAGGGCACCTTTCACTTAAATTTGAAACCACAATTTTTTTAGTCACCACAGGTTTAATTTTAAAGGTGGCAAAAATACCTTGTATTATATGAATACATAACAGATTTTTTTTTTTTTATTTTGGGCCGCACTACAGCTTTTTCCCTTGAGCAGCTTGCACAAAAAATCGAATCCAGAAATTTTATAGTCACCACAGGGAATTGAAAGTGCCAAAAATTATCTTGTATTAAACAATACAAAAACAGATACGTTTTTTTTGACTTTGGCGCAGGCCAGCTTTTTTGAAAAGATTACTTTGCAGTTATTTTTTGAATCCAGCAATTTTGTTTTGTTTTGGGAGGGTTTTGAGAATAGCGTGATTTCCGTCTTTAAATAAAGATTTCCAAAACTCTTCCATCCCTTCTCAAATTTTTATTTTTCTGAACTGGAGCGAAATTCGGTGGTAAGCGAGCAAGGGGGGGGGGGGGGGGGAAACAGGGAGGAAAGGGGGTTACGAGAGAAGGGCCCCTTTCCCCAGTGCTGGCGAAAAACACGCCATGCCAGCGGATGTCAGTTGCAGGCCCGCGGGCCCTGTCATCGGGGGGGTCGGGGCCCCCTTGTGAATCTCAGTAACGAACAGCTTTCCCCAAAACTGTCCTTCATTTGGTTAATGCAACCTGCATCCGGGCAGTTTTACTCCTCGTCCCCCAGTCAGGGCCTCAAAGGGTGGGTTCCATCAGCATAAACCAGCATCCGTCCAACATGAAGAAGCCCCAAATGTAAAACTCGTTTTTCCCCAAACCACTGTGGATAACCCCATTTTAGGACCTCTTTGTGAAAAAAATGGGGTTTGGGGGCAGAAGGATTTTTAAAAGATAAAAGGGCCCAAAAGAGGATGTTTTTCCTCTGCTCTGACGCCCAGTTACTGATGAATCAGAGGAGGAGAAGGAAGCCGGTAAATGGGAAAAAACCCCGGGGGGCCCGAAAACGCCTTGCAGTCCCCCCCTTCTTGTAGCCCGCACTCCTGGTGCGAATGTCGGGACGACGAAGTCACCTGTTTTTGTAAATGATGAGCCCAAAATTTGCGGATCCAACGGGTCTTTTCAGCAGAATTTGTTTGGCAGCGCTTCATCACTAAAGAGGGGGAAAGGGACGATTTTTTGTAGTGTCAGTATGGGTTTTCCGCCTAAAAAAGGGAAAGAGGGCGGTCGCAAATTTCCGCTGTATGATTATCCACCCCGGGTCAGCGAAAACCCCCCTTTTCTTCGTTTTATCGCCTCAAAAGGTCCAGGACCTCTCAACCCTGGCCCTTTTTTGACAAGCCTCTGATTCACCCCCCAAATGCCCATATCCGGGCCTTTTCCCGGGAAAAACCCCTATTTAGAGCAAAACCTTGGTGGTTAACCACCCCCAAACATGCCCTATCAAAAGAGCAAATGCATGAGTTGAAAGGGAGGCAACATTTTGGGAAAAAAAGGCCAGACCGACCCCCGGGGCCCCCAAACCCCTGTCCCCCTCTGTCTCCCGCCCCCTTCCCCCGCCACCCCAAGCGTTCCTCAGCTGCCCATTCTCTCAGAGTCGGGAAATCAGGGACCCAGCCTCCCCCTTCGCCTCCATTTGTCCCCCGAGTACCCCCCAGCACCACCAAAAGGAACCCCATCCAACCCTTCTCCTTCCGCCATTTTTGACGACCTGAACGCCTTACAGGGGCCACTCTAGCACCCACCCTTCTGTTTTTCCAGGTTTGGGACAGAAAAAAAACCTTTTAAAACCCAAAACCACCCCAAAAGCCAAAAGTAAAATGTGGGCATTCCCAAAGGTTTTTTGGCCTTGGAAATTTTTTCCTTTCCGTCTGGTGGACAAAAAGGGGTTCCGCCAGTCAGGGCCCCTTTGCCTGCCCCCAATTCCAAAATGCCAAAGCGGGTTTTTCTTTGCCGAAAAGCCTTTCCCTGCCCTGGCCAGCACTTTGTCACCCAAAAATTTTAAAAGCGCTTGGGTCGGATCTGGGGCCGAAAAATTCCTTCTGACCACCGAAAAAGGGGACTATTTAAAAGCACGGCTAAGGCCGCATATCTCTGTGACAGCTCACGGGGTGAGCGGGGTGGTTTGTTCTCTGGGGGTGCGGGGGCTCTCAGGCTGGGGCCACGCTTTTCAAAACCCCCAGGGAGGGGCCCGGGGTTTTCTTTCCCCCCAATTTTCCTCTGGTGGCATCACGGCCCAGAGAAACCGGGCCCGTGTTGAAATTAATCTGTCTTGGAGACCGTCCACACACAGGTCAGGAGCTTGGATGGCTCTCCGCAACGAGCCCGAGCGCTGGTGGGTGCCAAAAAACCTTTTTCCAGGCAAGTGGTGTGCGATAAGGGGGAAAAAATCTGCGGGCCCCGCCCTTAAGGGTTGGCGGGAAAGCACATCCTTTCCCTGGCACATGTCATGAACCTTGTCTTTCCAGAAATTTCAAAAGGAAGTCCCCGGGTTTGGGGACTGCCTCCTGAGGAAGGCTCGAAGTCTAATTTCGCATTTCCCGGCCGTTCGAAACCCTTGTTTTCGCCCCCTTGGTTTCTTTTGCAGCGTCAGCTGGGCCTCCCCGCCCAACCGTTAAATTGTTGACGGGGCAACACGCGAAATTCCCCCTCCACAGGGGGGGCTCCAGGTTTTGGGGAGCAGCGCAAGGGCCTTTACGAAGTACGAAGTAAACACAGGGCCCTGACAACCGGGGGTTTTGGGGACCTCGGGGTTTTGAGCCACCGGATGGAGGCGGGTTTAAAAAGAGTTTCTGCCCCATTTTCCCATTTTTTAAAAAGCCAAAAATGGCCCCAGTGCGGACAATCCCCTTTGTCAGCAGGGAGCATTGGGGTTGATCTTTTTCCCGGGAAACCCAATTTCTTTGGGGCCCACTCTGAAAAAACAGACCCCCCCAGCAAATGGAGGAGGAGACGGACACAATGCGGCCCGGGAGCCTTTCTCCCCGCCCAAATCCAAAAGGGGCCCGACATTTTCAAAATTTCATCGGGTCTTCTTTTGGGCCCGGGGTTCGGGGTCCAAAGTGTGCAAGGTGGCGTTTCAGCCCCTAAATGGTGCATCTCTCAGGCAGTCGGGGCTTTTGTTGAAGCGGTCCCGGAGGCCCAGGGGGGAGGAGGAGGGGAGGGGGGGGATTTAAAAGACCCCGATGTTACCGACGCCCCTCCCTTTGGGAAAAAGAGGTTGGCGCGAATTTGAGGCGGAGGAGGAAGATAAAGGAAGTTTCAGTTTGCTAGTGCCCTGACCCAGAGGGGTTGGGAAATCAAGGGCCCCTCCTCAAAGAGTGCCCTTGGGGCTCCATTTTCCTCCAACATGATCCTCCATTAAGGCCATCAAATGAACAACAGTTACGGGTGGCCACCCTCCTGGATTTCCCCCTTTCAAAACAAAACTCAACACTTTCCCTTCCCCCCCACCCAAATTTAAAAAGTAAAATGCGGGGGAAAAGGAAAACCTTGCTGATTAATCAAAAATGGAACATTTTGTTGCGTTGGGTTCACGGTTTCCCCCAAAAAACACGGTGGAACAACATCAGCCCACGTGACAGCAGTAAGTGGGCCCAAATAGCCGTAAACGGGACCCGCAGGCCCAAAGGGTCAGGGAACCCAAGGGGGGACCTCTGGCAAAACTTTTTTTACCCCTCCCCAAAAAGCATGAAATGCAGGGGACACATCCCAAAACACAAAAGACCAGCTTAAAGAAACATGGGCACGGGCTATCTGTGTTTCAACCCCGATGTTTTTTTATGTGTTTCCCGGGCCCAATGACTTCTGGGGATCCAAAAGGGGCAAAAAGGCCCCGGGTCGCTCGCCCCCGCATAAGGTGTTTTTCCTGCCCAGCACCCCACAAAATTGAGCCGGGCCTTCAGCAC
Source organism: Phyllomedusa bahiana (assembly GCA_025379985.1). Classification (NCBI taxonomy): domain Eukaryota; kingdom Metazoa; phylum Chordata; class Amphibia; order Anura; family Hylidae; genus Phyllomedusa; species Phyllomedusa bahiana. The sequence continues at coordinate 105,190 of JAODAL010009365.1, forward strand.
AGCTGGAGAGTTCCCTTACAGACAAACGCATCCGGGTTTCCACAGATAAAAGTGGATCGTTTGACTTTTCTCAAGGGGAATCAGCTTTGGGTTTTCTGTTTTTGTTGTGGCCCCAATTTCCCAAAGGGCACCCCATTAGTTCCGGAAACTATTTCCCCATTCCTCTTCAAACCCGAAATGGTCCTTTGAAAAAAAAGTTTTTTTAAAAAGATCATTTCTTACTGCAATTTTTTTTTCTCTTTTCCCCCCCAGTTCATTTTGGGTTTTTGGCCCGGGGGAGAAGACTGGGAAAAAAACAGGGAAGGTTTTATGACAACACCGTATTCCATTTACCACTTTATCTTTAGAAAATTTTTGAAATTTTCAAAGGGGTTTTTAGGTCATGTTGCTGGAGAAACAGCTATTTAAATTTTGGTCCTTTTTTAACAGAAATGTGGCTTTTTTTTTGGCATTTCTCCCTTTACAATTTTTTTGCAAATGGGTGAGAAATCATTTTTTTAATTTTTTGGGGTCATGTAGCTGTGAGATACAGCAATAATTTATGGTTTCCCTTTTGGGAAAAGAAATGTGGTTTTTTAAAGGGGGATTTCTCCCTCCCCCAATTTTTAATATGGCTGGGGAAGTCCCTATTTTAAATTTTTTTTGGGGGCATTTTAGCTGTGAGATACAGCAATAATCATGGGCCTTTGGAAAAAGAAATGTGGCTTCTAAGTGGGATTTCTCCCTCAAAATTTTTTAAAAGGTGGGGGGGAATCATTTTTTTAATTTTTTGGGGCAATGGGTTTAAAATGCAGCAATACTAAAAGGTCCCCATTATAAAAAAATGTTTTTTTCTAAAAGACCCTTTTTTTCCCTTTACAATTGTCCAAGGGGGCTCAATTTTGGTTTTAATTTGGGGGTTTTTATTTTTTGGTTTTTGGCCAAAAATTTTTTTGATTTGAAAAGCAAAGGGGTAATAACAACAGGTAACCCCTATTTTAAAAAAATGTTTTTTTCTAAAGCATTTTTTCTTCCAATTTTTCCCAAATTTAAGGGGGGGTTTTTTAAAAAGGTTTTTTTTTAAAAAAAATTTTAAAAATTTTTGAATTTTGGGGGGAATTTTTTGGTTGGGAAAATGCAGGGCCTTTTTAACTTTTTTCAAAAAAAAAAAATCTTTTTTTTTTTTAAAAAAAAATGTTTTGGGGTTTCTTTTTTAAACAAAAAAATTTGGTTTCTTTCAAAAAAAAAAAAATTGTTCCAAAAAAAATGGCTTTCCAAAAGGGGCAAAAAGTTTTGGGGGAATTTTTGGGGGCATGGGGGGTTCTGTGGGAAATGTAGCCCCCCAAATTTTAAAAATAAGGGGGTTTTTTTATTTTTTTGTTTTTTTTTAAAAAATTTTTTTTTGGTTTTCCCCAAAAGACAATTTTAAATGTTTCCTTTTCAAAAAAAACCAAATTTTTTCCTTTAAAATGGCTCAAAAGGGTCATGTTTTGAAATTTTTGGGGGGATTTTTTTCTTTTAAATGCAGCTATAAATAAAGACCTATTGTAAAAAAAAAGTGGTTTTTAACAGACCCTTTGGTTCTTTACAAATTGTCAAGAGTGGGTCAAGGGTGATTTTGCTGTCAGAAAAAAGGAATAAAGGGAGGGCACTGTTAATGGGCACATATTGCAAAATGACTTTTTTTTGCAAAATCTTTAACATAACTAAACAAAACCCTGTTGGTTGGGGAAAACCCCCTTTTAAAACAAAATTTAAAAAAAAAGAGAAAAAAAGACGTGGGTTTGGGTTCCATCCCATTTTTAAAAAAGTGTTTTTTAGAATTAAACTACTAAAAAACTTGCCCTGTACAAAATAGCTGGTAAAAAAAATTTCCCTGAATTTTTAAAAAGGGAGGGACAGGAAAACTTGACCCCGATGTAGGGTTTTTTCGAGGACATGGAGTATGGAGCCAAAGGACAGAGGGAAAAAAGTACAAAAGAACCCAAATTTTTTTCCAGCCAAATTTAGTAAAAAAGAGAAAAAAAAAAGGGGAAAAAAAGGGCACCTGGGGGGGGAACAGGAGCGTTAACCACCAGTTTTTTTCCAAGGTTTAAAGGGTTTAATTGGCCGCACTCATAGGAGGGGGAAGCGGGTACCAAAGGGAAAGGGGCAGTAAATGTCCAGTGAAAAAAAAAATGGGTTGAAAAAACTCCTATTTCCGGGGACTTTTTAATCTGTGGGGCAGACAGGTTTTAAAGGTCATTCTGCGGTAAGGGCAGAAATTGTTAAAAGTCCCATTTTAACTAAAATTTGGGGGTTCAAAAGGGCCTTTTTCCCGGGACTTTTTTTAATTTTGGGGGCGACAGGGTTTTTAAAGGGCATTCCCGCGGTACAGGACAGAATAGTCAAAGGTCCTTTTAACTAAAATGGTGGTTTTAAAAAACTCCTTTTTCCAGCACTTTTTAATCTGGGGTCATGCAGGTTTGGGGCTCATGCTGTGGCCCGGGAGGGGGATAGTCTATGTCCAGTGAAACTAAAATGGTGGTTGAAAGCCCTTTTTAATCTGGGGGTCATGCAGGTTTGGGGCTCATGCGGGCGTTCAGGACAGGGATATTCAATGTCCAGTTCAAGTAAAATGATGGTTAAAAATCATATTGCCTTCTGGCACTTTTTAATTTGTGGGTGATGCAGGTTTAAGGGTCATGCTGTGGTACAAGACAGGGATAGTGAATGGTGTGTGATTTTTTTTCTGTGGCTTTTATAACCTAAGTGTGTTGCCTAAGATGTAGCACGTATCCATTTGACTGTTGTGGATGTTAATTCCAGCTTCTCCAGCCCTGTTTGGGTGTAAGAATGAAGGTGTTGTTGCTCTCCCAGAGACTTTAATGGTCATCGCTCATAATCGACCCCCTCACTATCGAAATATATTGTCGATGATGGTCGACTATCGACCATCGACCGATGTCGATGGCCAACGTAAACGCTCAAAACTAGCCACTGACTCCGACTCCACGACTCCGACTCCACAGCCCTGGGTTAAACCCATTAAACCCCGCCATATCAATCCTCTTCAGCCTTCTGCAAGCCTCAGCATTCGGACTATAACACACACCCCTACTTTCCCTCCAAATTCAGGGAGAAAAAAGTGTGTCATATAGTCCTGACAAATACGATAGTCATTTTATAACATAATAGTTTCATAACATTATGTGATAGTTTTTTGTATATTCAGGCACTGGTTGATGGTGATGCAATGTAGCGCATGTTAAAGGGGGGGTGGGGTTAAGAAATTTATTCACTTCACCTTGAGTACAATTTAGCCTAGACACAACCCTGCATGGGGCTATTGAAGGTCAATGGTCATCCCTGTAATGCACAGACAAGCTAGGTCCTCTGATCAGGTAATCCTTATTTTTGGCGTTCTTTGTCGTTTATGAGACCATAATCGGCACGCCTCCTACTTTCGCTCCCAAAATCTCTGGTCCCAATACCTGTATGTATACAATATGTAATTAGTTAAGGGAGGATTTTTGATGAAATTATTATATAATTCACCTTTTAAAGCAAACTTAGGGACCATTTTCCAGTATGGTAGCCCTGCTCCAAGTACTTCAAAACTACAACCCTTTGCAATTGTTTTAGACAGGGACACCATCAGGGCAGTACTGGCAGTAGCCATGCAACGGCTCTTATTAAATTGAAAAATAAAAAAGCCTTGCGATTTGGTGCAAGGTAGGAACAGGTAATGAACAGGGGGGCCCAGCTGCTTCTGCTGTATGGGGTCATGACATTACTGATGACATCCATGGCTCAATACAATCCATAGTGTTAACTTTTTGTACCTTGCTCTAAAGTAATTATCCGCGCCCTACCGCAGGCTTTCCACCAATGCAAATTAGGATAGCAGGATTCTTTGTCAGGACTGGAGAGTAGACTATTGATTCCCTTGAAACTACAATACTACAAGGGCTCTGTGCGCTCCATCCATCCCTCTATGCCCCTAGAATTGATGCTGTGCACATAGGAGCTAATGGGCTGATTTCATGCCCTATACTGGAGAGACATGTAATAGTCATACAAACTGTCTACGTAGGGAATAAGTCCAATTACACCCAGTTTAGTAACTCTCCCTTATTTTACTTGATCAGTTATGAAGCGACAATTCTATCATCAAGTTACTTATTAAGCACTTTATGGACTTCAACATACCGGATTTACTGTTTATCACCTTACTATATCCAAATACCTTGTAAACTTAGGAAAAAAAAACTGGCAAACAGGAACAGAGTTGCTCGACATCTCCTGCTGTACAACATCAATTCTATTTATCAGCGACTAAAAGTGAGTCACACAGGGTTCCAGCTGTCTGAGTATTAACGCTGTGACGCAGTCGCTTTCCCAAAAGGCCAACTCCCTGTAATTATCCAGCATCGTCAGGCCACATTGTTATTTTATAATGGCGTTATTATATTATGGAAAATGGAAATCTGTAACAACATTTCTTGAGTGTTACAGGGTGAAAAATGATTTAGAAAATCGCTGAAAGATAATTAAATGCCTAATGAGCTAGAAACCACAGTTAACAGTCAGCTGGCGGAGGTCAAATAGATAAATGGACCGATGCTAGGTAAATATTTAATAGTGCTAATCGACGGATGATTGCACACAAAGTATTAATAAATAGCTGATAAGATAGAAAAAATATGTTTGAAAGATATTTAGATAATTATGAAAGAAATATTAGATAGATACTAGATAGATAATAGAATTTATAGATAGAAAGATTGAATAATAGATATAAAGTTGAAGATATTTTAAAAAAATGGATAGATAGATAGATAAAAAGAAAAATACAAGTGAAGATTTATCATAGTTTCTAATTAACATCTTAAAATTTTCACCACATTTTCATGGGTTTTGAAAAATGGGGCAGGTTAAAACTTCTATTTTTCCCTTTATACCACTTTGATTTTGCTTACTTTACACCACTAACATGTGCCCAAATTTTGGCGCATGCAAGATCACGCCCTTTTCCCATGAAGCCATGCCGCTTTATCGAAGCCACTCCCTTTTTGCCAACGAACCGACGGGTCTGGAAATGTCTATGACCATAAAAAATGTTTAAAGCTTTTACCCTTATTTTTGGCAGAAATTGTGCCAAATTTTGGGACATCTCCCAGAAAAAAGGCCCCCCCTTTGTGCACAATTAATTTTGACAAATTTTGTTTTGGGAAAATTTTAGTATTGAATACAGTGCTGTCGGCCAATTCAAAATGTTAATAAACCTCAAACTTGAATATTTAAGAAAGTGAAAGTGAGGTTTTGGCTTTCATAGAATTATTTCTATGTGTGCTAAAAATTTTTGGGGGAACTTTTCTTTATATTTATGGGACGTTAATAACGGATATGTCCCAAAGATTTGCACATAGCAAAGGGTGCCAATATTCAAAAAGGGGGCAAAAAGTGATCCAGGAAACTATAGGCCAGAACTTAACCTCTGTTTGGGTAAAAAGTTTGAAGTTTTCTAAGAGATCTATCCTAGACTATCTCACTGAAAATAAATGTTAACCCGTTCCAGCGGGTTTTGAAGGACGGTCCTGTCAACTAATCACATTACTTCTATGAGGAAATTTTTCTAGACTGCATCGGGGGTTTTCCGGCCCCTCCTGCTCCCCGGCCCCGGCCCCGGGGGGGACCCTGCCCCTCTGTCCGGGGGGCCACCGGGGGCGGGGGCCCCCCCTGGCCGGGGACGGCCGGGGCCCCAGTGCCCGGGACTCACCTAACCTCGTCCTGTGCCGCCCCGTCCTCTTTTTCCGGCCCAGGCGCGCGTGCCCGTTCCCAAGGCCCCGCCGCGTCGTTCTCGGGATTTAAAGGGGCCCGCGTCCCTTTAATTGGCTAATTGCCTGGCGCTTCTCCTACTTAAGGTACTCCCACTAAACTCCTTGCTGGATCATGTTTCCCCCGTGCCTTACTAAAACGTTCCCTGTGTATTCTCCCTTTTTTCCCTGTACCAGACCCTTTGCCCACGTTTTCCCATCCGAACCTCTGCCGCCTGCCCCGACCTTTTCCCCCTGCCCGACCCGAACCTCTCCGCCCCGCCCTGACCTCGCCCGCCCACGACTACGATTTTTCG